>WWET01001255.1:260380-275479 GCA_011038615.1 Limnodynastes dumerilii
TGCATATATCCTGTATGTGCCTAGCCTATTTTATGGGCACCATATGAGAAGGATAATCCGTGTGGATTATTAACAGAAGGGAACAATTACTTTTTTCAATTGAATAAAATCTATTATTAGTGCAATTTGTCGGTAAACTCACTTGTCTCGGCTAATATGGCCCATAGTGGTCAAAGTATAGCTATATAAGCATATATGTGCAGATGTTTATTTTCCAGTTTATCAAAAAGTAACAATAATAATAATAATATAAATAGAATTATTATAAATATTGAGCAGAATACTGGATCATATCTAAGGGCTTAACAAAGCCTTTTCTGTGTGATTACCATAGCTATCCCCACAAACCACGCATATCTCTTATGTATTGTGAGTGAGCTCATCCTGCGTGCAGAGACTGAATTCCACTTAGAATGCAGCATTGGGCAGCTGTGTTTCGATGCAGAATTCATTCTACTGTGTGTGAAGTACAAATTGACAGGTGACTTATAAGTAAGTCGCTTATTGTTATTAGGGCTGGATCCACCCCCCGGTCCTTATGCACCTTACAAATAAAAAGTTTTAAAGACAACAAACATCCACTACAAAATACTGACTTTAAAAAAATAAATAAAAAATAAGCCGTTTACCACACATTTATGTTTCAGGAAGAAAAAGAGATACTTTTGAAACATTGGATGCTGCATTACACCTCTCAACCTATCTAATAAGAGCGTGTCAAGCTTGCAAAATAAAATTAGCAAGAAGGTCACCCACCAGAGGCGCTTCAGCTGTGAAATGACCAGTAAATCTAAGATACGTAAACTATAATCAGTGTGAAAAAAAGTCTAAAAAGGACTACTGCTAGTCCAAATAGTCAAACACTAAAAATAATATATTCCAATCAATACAAATCATTTGATCTGCATTGAACCAGAGTAAAGCGCCAATCAGAATTAAAAACTGTACAATCCTCAATCATCTATAAAAATGTAATTAAATGTAATAAAAATATTTTTAAACTGTATTGTAAACATGTAACTATCACAAATATAACATAAAACTTATAACGTGCTACAAATAAAATTCTTGTGCGTGGATTTTGGGGACACATTTTTTGGGGCCATTAAATCTATGCCTGTTATTCATCATATATTGGACAATCTTTTTCATTCTAGACTGGATTTCAGAGATCGATTATTAGTATCATACTGCTGTTTAAGGGCCGGATTCACTACCGGACATATTGCATATACGTCCAGAGTTTACGGATATTTGATACTGGGTACAGTATCAAATATCAGTAAACTCCGGACGTATATGCAATACGTCCTTTAGTGTGAATCCGGCCCTAAATCTTTACCGGCCGGTATAAGACTCTTCTATCTGGAATATTCTATTTGTGGTACATGTTAGAAGTTTTATGCTATATTTGTGATGATTACATGTTAACAATAGTTTTTAAGAAAACTATATTACATTTAAGAGCATTTTTATAGATGATTCAGCCTTGTGCAGTTTGAGATTCTCATTGGCGCTTTACTCTGGTTCAGTGCAGATCAGATGATTTGTATTGATTGGAATATTGGAATATTTTTTTGGTCTCAACCTATCTTCCTATAAAAATCCATTTGCATTTTTCAAAAGCGTGCTCATTTACAGTACCACCTATTCTAAGTTGCTAAATGCACGCATTTTAAACAGTGCATCTGCGCATCCGCTGTGCTAAAACTCTGGATCAGCTCCTGCTTATACTTTGTAATATATATTGAAGAACATAGAAAAACAAATAAAAAAAAGACATAACCTTTAGCAACAATGCAATTTTCTTTAGTGTTATTTAAATCAGATTATTTTCACCAATATTCAAAAATTTGTAATACACTCCAGGAGCCAGATTTACTAAGCGGCGGGTTTGGAAAAGTAGAGATGTTGCCTGTAGCAACTAATCAAATTCTAGCTCTCACTTTCCTATTACATAATAGAGAATGTCAGCTAAAATCTGACTGGTTGCTACAGGCAACAACTCCATTTTTCCAAACCCGCAGCTTAGTAGATCTGGCCCCAAATGTTCTACATCAATCTGTGGACTTTGTAAGGCTTATACAACCAACCTAGGGCAATATCAAGACTGTGACTTCCTGCATTGAGATAAACACCAAATAAATAATAGGACAATTAAGAGCAGACTTCTGAAATTAGGGCATTCCTGGAAATAGAAAGTCGGCAACACTGTTTAAGAGTATAAATGCAAGAGTAGCTCTGGATCAGTACACAAGTTTGGTAGCTTATGTGTCGAAGCAACAGTCAAGAAAATACAGCCACGTTTTGAAAATATGTTTCCGCAGCTTTCCTGGAGGGCAGATCACTGTATAATAAAAACTGTGCTTATGCTATGTATGAGTGCTTCATTGACACTGTGAGCAACAAATATATAGGCCTGATCCAGAGCTCTGTGCATGTTCCGTACACACAGAAGTCTATAAGTCCACACATGATAGGGGAGTGAACTCCCATCACATTCAGTGTCCAGAACCTTACTTTAAATTCTCTGCACGGATCTTTGGGCCTGATCCAGACCTACGCCCGCGAGCGTAGCGTATGATCGCCCGGGCGTATAAACTTTCACGCCCATGACACTCCCATTCATTGTATCGACTTACGGCGGGCGGCACCTCCCCTACCTTTTTCCAGCGTACGTGCGAATTTTCGTACCGATACGCTGGTCGTACTGGGCTAAGCACGCCCGTACTGTACAATTTAAATGGCTATCTGGGGGAATTTATAGGAGAATGCCAGCAATCCTCCTTGGTAACAATCATTTTAAATATTTTTTTTACCACTTGGGAGTAATATGAAAATTTGAAATTTTTCTGACCTTAACAAATCATCACACTTGACCTGATACGTTTTCTATACGCACAGGGATCTAAGTCCGCACGGGAGAGGAAAATGAACTCCCCATCACTTCCATCTCACGTTCGGTATCTGGCTATCACCACTCACTTACCTTCATCTTCATGCCCCAAGTAGGGATTAGGCATTCAGATATCTAGTAATGCCCCCACCCCCTCCCCCTCCCCCCCCCCCCATATGCAAGGAGTTCCATTGCGGAACATCTACCCATAGTTATGAATGGAATTAGCAACAAATTAAGTTAAATTGTTATTAACAGGTTTTTATATAGCACAATATACTTTAGAATTTTAAACTAACGATAATTATAAAACAAAGCGGACGTATCAAACAGACTGGCCGAGTAAGAGGGCCCTGCTCACAAGCAACAATCTAAAGGGCATAGGGTGTGATACATAATGGGAATCTCACAATGGACCAGCCAGGTTGTACGGTAAAAGTGCTCTGATCCAGTCACAGCAGTTTGTAGCAGAGGTCAGGGTAATTTTAGTATGGAAATATAAAGTGTGAATCATGTACTAGAAAAGGGTAAATTGATAAAATGTACTTATTTCAAAGCAACATTAAGCACAATGCATAAGCAATCTTTTAATATCTTCAGTGACTGACAACTTCAAAAGTGAAACCACTATGGTAAACTATGGTATGGTGTGCACTTACAATAACATTTAGGTCTTTTACTGTACATTGACTACCTTTGCCCACCCCTTCCCTTCCTTGTAATGTCCTAAATGCAGACAGTTGCAGCAGTGAGACACAATTGTGGGCGCAATTGTTCTGGCCATGCACATTGTAAATGTATGCAGAAATGTAGACATACATCCCAGTCTGCACCAGGCCCATAATGTTTTGCCTCTTAAGTCTATGCCAATCACAGAAAATACAGTCAAAACTCATTTCCAACTTCAGCTGTAAAATCCTGGAGCAAGACTCTTCTTTTTAAAGAACTCATTTTGTTTGAACCTAAAATGCAATTATAAGTTATCAATCTTAGTTTTTTTCCGCTTCATTCTGTCTCCTAGTCGCTTCATTTTGTGTTAATTATTGTCTAAACACACTGCATTGTTTAATACTACAAAAACATATTTTTGTGAGACTTTAATTCATTGTAAGGGGTACTTTCATTCTGCTAGTGAGAAGGTGTCTGTTAAAGGCAAGCAAGATCCTTACAAGGTTGTTAATTAGATGCTATTACTTGTCAAAACAATACAAAAACCTAAGTCTGATGTCATTGCAGCTCATTCCCTGCTATGTAATTACAATCAACTTGTGAAAGTAAAGCTGATGAAACTCTTAGGTTGGCATCTACCTATAGCATGTTTTTTTTAAGTAACTATCTTACTTTCAGAACCACATTTTTTTTTACTTTCAGACTGTACATCTTGCAACAGTTTACCTGGAGGCACATGATGGGGATACGGAGGGGTCTGAAGGCACATGATGGGGAATGCTGAGGGGGGCTGGAGGCACATGATGGGGAAAGCTGAGGGGGGCTGGAGGCACAGAAGGCCGAATCCTCAACTATGTCCGTCTTCCACATACGGCCGTAAATTGCAGATAGCTACTATAGATATAGGTAGCTACAATGCATGCGTAGTAACTCATTTACGTAAGCTACGTATCGTTTTGTTACAAAGATTGCATATATGCGGTCTTTAAAAAGGGCAGAGGCTGAGGGGGGCTGGAAGCACATGATGGGGAATACTGGGGGTCGTTTTGAGGTATATGATGGGGAATACTGAGGGGGGCTGAAGGCACATAATGAGGAATACTGAGGGGGGGCTGGAGGCACATGATGAGTTATACTGGTGGTCGTCTGGAGGCATATGATGGGGAATACTGAGGGGGGCTGGAGGCACATGATGGAGAATACTGAGGGGGGCTAGAAAAACATGATGGGAGTTACTAAGGGGGGCTGGAGGCACATGATGGGAGTTACTGAGGAGGGCTGGAGGCACACGATGGAAAATACTGAGGGGGGCTGGAGGCACATGATGGGAAATACTGAGGGGGGCTGGAGGCACATGATGCGGAATACTGAGGGAGGCTGGAGGCACGTGATGGGGAATACTGAGGGGGGCTGGAGGCACATGATGGGGAATGCTGAGGAGGGGCTGAAGGCACATAGGGTCGAATCCTTAACTATGTCCGTCTTCCACATACGGGCGTAAATTGCCGATAGCTACTATAAGTATAGGTAGCTACTACGCATGCGTAGTAACTAATTTACGTAAGCTACGTATTGTTTTATTACATAGATTGCGTATATGCTGTTTTTAAGACCGTATATACACAATTTATGTAACGAAACGATACGTAGCTTACATAAATTTGTTACTACGCATGCGTAGTAGCTACCTGTCGGCAATTTATGGCCGTATGTGGAAGACGGACATGGTTGAGGATCTGGCCCATAATGTGGAATATTGAGGGGGGTTAGAGGCACATGATGGGGAATACTGATTATTATACATTAAAACATTATGGGGAGGGTGGCCACCCATTGCTCATCGAAACAGCTGAGGAACTGAGTGTAATACTAGGAGGACTGGGGCGCTTCTATCTAATTCCTGAGGACCAGGTAATAACCTACCTTCACACTAATCCACAGCATATTTGAATTTATCTGAACTTTCACTCCTTATCACTGCCCGCACAGGCATGATACTTTCTCCACTCCGTTATAACCCTGAATATCAGGAGAACTTTGCACTTTATGGGGTTAATTGACTGAGATCCCCCCAGGTCATTCTTATCCAACATTGTGTGTATTATCTAGCTCCACAATTTTTTAGCTATTATTTTAATGATATTATATGATTAAATTTGTCTTGAGCATCAGGTTGCCAGGTTGCCATTTTTGCATGTTTCTTAATCAGAAGCAGTTTTATATATTATTTATTTAATTTATATTAGCGCTGTTACCACTTGTGGGTTTTTTTCCACATTATGGAGAATACTACCTTCATATGTGCCTAACTAACTTGGAACCGTCGTTTAGCAAGTAAACACAAGAGATGCAGCCTCGTGCATTAACTTCACATTGTCAATAAACTATGTGCAAAACACCCTTTAATTAGGCTAACATTAATGTTTAGTTTGTTTTATGTGTTCATAAAGTCTGGCCACCCCTGGTTTACATAGTTTTAAGCAGGGTACACATTGGGGCTTTTCAGCTGATAATCTCTCCAGTCACACAATCAAAAGACCATTTCACCAGATATCTTACCAGTGTTTACTGTCCAAAGGTCTCCTAATAGACACAGTACACACTTGCAAAAAGCAAAAGATATCTTTACATATTAGATCTAGCATATTAGAAGCGCCAAAAGATAAATTCAAAAGATTAGAGATTGTTTCAAAAGACTTTGTCGAGTGACGTTCACAATTCTGGATCTAGACCAATGTTATGGCTTTATGCATGATACCTAGTCAGGGGATGATGCTTCCTTGAACATATGTTGAAGGAAAATCCTGTATGTAATGTCACTGCATATGCATAAATACATGCATACAAATATGCATCTATGCTAAACACATGCGTTCCTTGTCCTTCCTTCAGCCTGTGATTGAAGTTACCAGAAAGAGGAGTGAGTTCAGATGAATGAAGCAAGGGGCGTATTTATGCATATATGATTTATGCCAAACACGGTAACACACATTTATGCTTGTTAGAGGTTTGTATGGATGGTTTCCATGTGTATGTCAGCTCTGCACAAACTAATAGCATTCCCAGGAAGAGTAGGCACACGTGCACAATTGGAGTACGAAAGAGACATTTGCATAGTGCCTCAGCCATTCTTCACATTTCAAATGAGGCATAAAACATAACGTTTTATTCTGTTTTAATACTGGTGTTTAAGGTAAAATAACCTAAGGAAAATCAATAATACTCAGACACCCTGCTCCACCATGTCAGTCTTTGTAGGTGTGCACAGGCTCCAAATTTTGGATTTCATTTTATGAAAATAAAAATGAAAACACTATCTATGAATAAAAATAAAAATAAAAAGTTGAAAAAAAAAAAGTCCAAACATACATGCATAATAAAAGTTTTATGCTGATAATATATATTGTGTGCTTTTGCTAGGTTATTGCCATTGTGAAATGGAGAACAAGTATTTCACTTGAATTTTTACTAACAGCTGAGGATCGGATCCAGAATTGCCAATTACGCATATTTTCTGCTCTGTGCAAGCGGATATGTAAGCCAATGAAGAGTGCACGTGTTCCTGAAGAAGTTCAGAGTACAGATCTGGATTCTCAGGATCCTTTTCCATACTGACAGCCTTTCTGACAGCGGGGCAAGATGGGGCGCTATTCGTACAGCTAGTACACATGGCGGGAGGGGGGGATGTATGCTAATCATACAGTAAAGGCTTGATGTACAATATTCATTTGCGCACTGGCCCCATTTTCTGTGGGCCCGGTGTGTAAATGTAAAAATAGGGTCCTGCCATTAGAAGTCCCATGCGTGCGAGGGTAGTGATCTCCCCTTGCATGTACAGAACACGCCAATCTGCCATAGGAACTTTGCTGTCACAGCAGATGGAGCTCTGACTTTAGTGACAACTGAGTCCTGGATCTGGCCCAGGGTTACTGCCTGATATAAGTCTAATTTCTAGACCAGTAGTGTCAAAGCTTTAATGTTACGGCACACAGGGAGGTCCGGTGATCGTTGCTGAAAAGAGTCTGCTATCAGCCGCCGCCGCAGTTAAACAGGACAGCTGATAGCAAAGCCCTTTAAAGCTGTCCTGTATAACTGCTGCATCCGCCGACTGCAGGAAAGAGATTGTTTTATGGCTAGTGTCACACAGAAGAGCTGGAAGATGGCGCACAGTGCGGAGGAAACATGAATGGAAGATACAAAGGTAAAAAGGTAAGTAAGTATAAACAAAGGAGGCTGCAGAGTAATGAATGGAGAATTACTGGGAGCTGGAGCCATATGAACGGGGAATACTGGGGAGCTGGGGACATATGATGCAGGATACTGGGAGCTTGAGACATATAATGTGGGATACTGGGAGCTTGAGACATATAATGTGGGATACTGGGAGCTGGAGACACATGATGGGGATACTGGGAGCTGGAGAGACATGATGGGGAATACTGGGAGCTGGAGAGACATGATGGGGAATACTGGGAGCTGGAGACATATGATGGGAGATACTGGGAGCTGGAGACACATGATGGGAGATACTAGGGAGACTGGATGTGATTTTTTTTATTTTTCTTGTGGCCCACAGAATCTTAGACTTAGATTTTTTTGGGCCAATTGGGTTTTGACATGCCTGCTCTAGACAAAGCCCTATCATGGACTATTAGGGGCTGATCCAGAGCTGCACTTATACCTTTCTTTTTAAGGCAAAACAGGTACAAGTGTATCAAATGAGAAAAACCATATTGCAATGTGCAACATGGTGCAAATTAACTTCAACTTTTGTATTTATGTATGTACGTACTAATAGAACTAACTTACTGAAAGGCTTTATGAGTGATTTGTAGTTGAGTTAGGAAAATTTACCCGAGTTCTAATTTTGTTTTCACAGTTTAAATTTGCCTCACAGTTCAAAATGGTTTTGATCAAGTCTACCATTGCACCTGTTTTGCCCTTACGCTCAAACTCTGGATCAGCCCCATGGCCTTTAGATCAATCTGTCCCACAGGGCTCTATGTTCTTATTGAGTGGGATGCACTTCCCGCCTTGAATATGCTGTTTCCAAAATGGAGACAGCCGATAGCTAATTTTCGGCTGTGTCTATTTTGATTGGCATACTTACCCATTCATTTGGAAAACGCCTACGCAGACCCGTTGCACCACCGCGAACCCGCTGGACAGGGGAGTATTGCAGGGAGTCTATGGGAAGTTTTAGGGTTAGGAGTCTATGGGAAGTTTTAAAGTCAGGCTGTGGGGAGGGGAGTCTTCTTGCGAGGCAGAAGCAATCATTTTTCCAGCCAGTTCGCAACTTGCTGGGAGAAAACGGCCCTTTTGTAAAATTGATTGGCCGTTCTCAGTGGCGACCCACACCCTTATTGATTGGCTTACTTGTCATAGCATCTTGGAAAATAAGTTTTACATTAGCATGATCAGTAAAAAGAATTCCTTCAAACACTGTATATAGTAAAAATGCATTTCAAATGGAGTAAAATTATAAAACTTCTAGATATGTGGTGAAAACAAATTAGGCAGAAATATATTGGCCACACAATGACTGCTTATGTTGATATTATAATAAGCATTATAGTTGACTTGCTTAGCAGATTTAATTTAACACAAGAATTCAAGACTATTACTTATTCTGATGACGTCTTTCTAAAGTCTTTGCCATCACCTGAGACGCAGTAGCTAACAGAAAGAAGCAGCATTTGCGATCAAGCAAAAGTAATCATAGGTAGCTAGGCAAGAGTACCCTTAATGCATGGCAGAGAGGCTGAGACATGACACCTTACAGCAACCTGCAAGCCTTTGCTTTAATAGAAAGCTATGTCCATGTGGATGTTTCATCTGACAATCTGGGAACAAACTGTGAAGATACATGCATGAAAACGTATGCTTACATTTTTACATTACTCCAGCACCGTCTGTGCATTTGAGTAACTGAATTTATTTGGACAGTTATGCCTCTTTTAAGGCAGTATTTTAAATACTACTAGTATGTCCTACTATTTCTTCAGAAGGCAAACTGTTATATATTCATACAATGCAGAGTGAGGATAACATTTATAAAATGCCTATTGCCTCAGGTCCACTTAAGCACTGAGGTTAGCGTACGCCAGCTGATGTGTTGATGACACCATGCTTCAAAGTAAGGAGCTAATGGGTGTCTGGCCTTGATTTTTGAAGATAATGGGCCGTATTCAGAGATCCCTCAGTGAAAGGTTCGCAATTATACACATGGCCGTTGCAAGGCAACACCCATGACACTCCCCTCACACGGACGGGTTGCTGGAGACTTACGAGTCCCTCGAGCACTCTGATCTTTTAGTTGGATTTTCCATGCGTATAATAATAAATCACATATGTGCGTATCTAACTAAACGCGCCCTCAAATGCTTCCCCCCACCCACTTTCACTTATCTTTCTCTGATGGTCCACCATTTTTCCTAACTTTTTTTTATTAGTCATTTACTTATTTCAGCTTGAATCAGGACTTGAATTTATTTTGAAAGTATGGGGAACATTGTTAGCGGATATTTGTATTACTTCACATTATGCTAAAAAAAAATATAAAAAAAAAAATAATAAAAGTGTACAATAACAAAAGCATTTCCCCAGTCACGGACTTTCATTTGTCATTCATTGTTATCTCTTTCAACCTTGTCATAATAAAAAAAAAGAAAAAAAAAAAGAAAAATGTGCCTTTCATCAGAATAAGTGATATTAAGCAACACCTTTCAAAGATAACGTTATTTACAAAACTGGAAGTGTGGGGATCTGCAATTTCCACACATCAGTGTGACTGCACTGCTAATCCCCCCTCTAGAACCAACAAACATCCAATAACTAGTACTTTCTCAGCAATTTGGAAGTCTGGATAGGTATGCAGAGAGAGGGTACACTGTACATTGTAATATCAGGGCACGTCCACTTGCAATTACAACCCAGGCTCTGTCAGCATTTGTCAGAATTGTCATTCCTCTTAAGTGAGAAATGATTGCAAGGCATTCCAATTGGGTAGCAGAGATGCGCACACATTCATAGGGGAAAAGTCTGATCATAGGATCCGGTTCTTTGTCACTAATTAAAGCTTTTGTGTAAATTAAAAAGAAAGGATTCATTAATAAGAAAAATGTAACAAGTGACATATGCCAGGCATACTTAGAAAGGGCCATTAGAGATAACAAACAAAGGTTACATTTATTGTCACATTCCTAACTTACTGTCTATATTGCACTGTACTGTAGGGCCCAAACCATATTTATGATTGGTAGGATCGGAAAAACAGTGCATGCCCAAGCTCATTATTCCCAGCATAGATCTGGATTCTCCTGATCCACAGTTTCATGCTGGAACCATTTCCATCGGCAGAGAAGAAAGTGAAAATTGCCTCTGGAATGTGGTAGGGGTGGAGTATGTAGATCATAGAATTTGACGGCAGATAAAAACCACGTGGCCTATCTAGTCTGCCCTTTACGCCCACCCACCACTCTTCCTGTAAAGCAACCCTTCCTCAAACTTCCCCTGAACCCACCACCCTCCAGATATCATACAGAGAATAATCCCCCCACATCACTCCCCACCCCCTAAAGCCACACTCCCTACCACACACATATATACTAGAGTTAATTTAGTTGGCAACCAATTATCTACTGGTATATTTTTTGGCATGTGGGATGAAGCTGGAGCACTTGGAGGAAACCCACACAGACACGGGGAGAACATGCAAACTCCACACAGATAATGCCTTGTCCACGAATCGAACTAATGACTTCAGTGCTGTGAGACTTAACTGCTACTCACTGAGTCACCGTGCTAGTCCAGTGAGGGCACGCCACTCACCCTCCGTACTACCTAGACTTATGCGCTGCCCCCCAAGTAAGGGCAGCAAAGAAGTTTTAAGGCAGGGTCCATGAATAGTATGCCTGTATAAGTGAAGGGATTAACCTTCCCTTTCCCGTATGGAAGGTTCTCTGTGCATTGTTAAGTCGGGATCCAGAACTTATCTCTGGAATGCTTGTGGGCCACATTTTGGGTCTCTAAATGCCTATATTGCGTTGGAGCAACTCTATTTTCTACAGTAAAAGACAGTAGACAATGGGATGATAATCTCAATTTTTTTTACAGGATATATTTTAGAAAACCACAATATGCAAACAAAAAATATGTAAAACTACATGCACTGACTTTTATAGCTATGCTGCAAAACACACAGCTACAAAGCTAATATTAATGTCTGCTTATAATATTTATTTATGGACCCTAGAGGTGTTCACAATTAATTGTTGCCTCAAGCACAAACTAAAAGCGGCACCAATTTTATCTTTCACACAAATAATAAAAGTGTGTTCTATTTTATATGAAACAATGTACATTTAAGCCATAATTATAGCAACCAAGATGGTAAATATCATAAATGTAACATTTAACTTTAGAAAATCTGTTTTTAATTTTTATTTATGTAATTGCCTTCATTTTGCTACCACCCTGAGATTACAGAACAGGAATTCATAATTAGGAATGAAAAAGAAAAACCACTATTCAACAAACTTCTTATACCCATATACTGCCATAACTATTCTAATTCATGCAAATGAAAAATTGCATTTGTCAGGAAGACTGGATTGGTGCACCATGCCTCCACACACCTTTACTGTGTGTTATAATAACTGAATACAGTGCATTGTGTTCTGGTCAGGTAGTCCGGATACATGTGCAAAGTGTGCAAAGCAAATGCAGACAAAATCCAACCCGAATGCACAAAAAATTGGAAATGAGGATCCAGTATTATTAGAATACTGAATTCAAATGCTAATTCATGTGTCTTTAAAACTTGCTGAAATTAGTGAAATTGGAATGGAACTGGAAATTAAATAAAGTACCAGTAAATAAGCAGTAAATTACATATAACTGAATGTTGTTTAGGAAAACCAGCATTTTAGTATTTTTATCAAATAAAATGATTTCAGCCAAGGTGTCATCTTTATATTAAGGCAAGGTAAAGCTCATCTAATCAGAGGTAAAGTTACCCATTTTAAACTAAAGTAGAGTAGAGCTCATCTAATCAGAGGGGTTACTAAAAACAATGTATTTGAAATAATGGACATGGAATTTAAAGCGCACAATCTTTAGGGCAAATGTGAGTCATGTTGTAGTTCTGCACACAAAATCCTAATGGCTATATAAGTATGTACAATTGTATGCAATTATTTACCCAAAAACTATAAGTATGTTTCACTGAATCTCAGCGAAAAAAATTGAGCTAAATTATAAATGTTATATATAAGCATTTTTATTCACTAAACATATATAACATATATACTAAAGTTAACAGATCACTTAAAAAAACCGACTGAAAACCCTTTTAAAGTTTTGTTGTTTTTACTTTGGATTCCGTAATGTTTTAGGGCTTTTATTAGACCTACAGCTTGATTACATACGGGTATAAGTTATAAAATGAAAAATTCTCAATATTTAACATGTCCAAGCTCACCTAGTATTGCCTGATATAACATTGCAAAACAGAAAGCCAATTTTGCCTAATAGCTTAGTACTTTAATTATGGAACCTGCTTACCAAGTCTCCCAGAATGTCCAGAAGACTCCTGAAACTTGGACTACGCTCAAAGAATCCAAGGCTTCTGGAGTCAACTTGCTTAGTCTCACACTGGTGCTTCATGTCACAAGTCACCAACCCCAAACTTCAATGCTGTTCACAGAATTGTGAGTCAGTGGTGTTAGGGCTTGATGACACAGTTTAATGTAAATTGCTGCATTGTGGTTTCACAAAGCTATGATCCCTAAGTGCTGCATACAAGTGGCAGGGATTGATGGCGCAGTGTCACTTTTTCTTCCCTCATCTAGCAAGAAGTAATAAATAAATGGAAAGAAAGCTGGTCAATGACCTCTCACCATTGTTTCTTTTTCATTAACTATGCCCTCCTTTGCGCAGCTAAGGCAGAGGTTCCCAGAGTGTGCAGCCTGGACTGCCGCTGAGCACTCACAGGGAGTGCCGTGAATCCAGGACCAGCTCACAAGCTAATACCCCTTTCAGACAGAAAACCCAGGTTAAACCTTGGTCAATCAACATGGCTTTGAGCTGTCAGACCACAGCTACAACCTGGGAAAAACCCGGGTTGTAGCCTTTCACACTGGAGCCGTGTCTGCCGAGGCAGACAGTGCTCCCCATCCCCCATTTTACATACTTTTTATGGGTACCCCCATTCACACCGCAAAACGGGTTAGGCTGACCCGGGAATAACCCTGGTGTCAACCAAGGTAAATAGACCCAGCTTTACTTTTACACTGTTATTTAGATTTGGGCTGGGAAATGCTACCATTAAACACTAGTACTGTTTGCAACAGATGAAATATGACTCCCTCGAAATAAACATGGTTTAGCCCAGGAGTAACTTTCCTCTCTTATTTTCAATCTTTGAATCTGATCCATAGAGCATTAAACGGAGAATGTTTGGGCACCACTAAGCTAAGGACTTGAAAATATTCAGAAATCAGCATTGTCTGCATGGAGCAAGAGTTTATGGACTGGATTCACACTTAAGTGCGGATACGCATGTATCTGCGCCTACTTCTCTGGTCCCCTCCCATGACCTGCCCCAGTTTTTAGGTGTCTTATGGCACTTTTGAGTGCCGTAGGCAACCTTAACTAAACATGCATATTTTCCCTCGTAGGTAGGGAAGATATACACAGGGAATCACCAGCCCTTCCACCTGCCTAATCTACATCCCTGCCCCCACCCACTTCTCCTAACTTACCCCAGAGGATGTAGTGGCACACCTCCTATTACCTAAAAACCTAAGGAGTCTCTGCATCTTAGGTGTGAATCAGGGCCTACAACCTCATCACAAACATCAGAATTCAAAGTATGCAATACTTAATGAGCCCGAAACATTAAGAAATACATTTTGTTTCAATAAGAAAATGGATATGTTTTCCCTTTTAATTTCCACACAGTTTAGCATTTCTTGCCAACTTAAAGAATTATTTTATCTTATTCACCCACTGCATAAAAACAAGCATTAATATTATAATATTATTAATGCATATAATTGAACCTTTCATTGAAAAAGCAAATTAAATAGGCTAAATACACATTATTTACTATTTCTTTATCGATCATGTGTGTTTAATTATGGAGAAGGATGGGGGCCGTGGCTGCTATGTTCTGCTAGTAATGTAGTAAGACCTCGGAGACAGAACTATGCACATAAAACACATTAGCACATTAGAAGATACCAGCTTTCTGTTCGGTGAGTGGAATTTACATGGTTACAGAAAATGTAACCGTAGAAAGCTTACTGATCACTATGTCAACCAGAAGGATTTGCACTTTGGTTTCTGAAGTAAGGCCTGTGGCTATGCAGAGGCTAGACCTCCTACCTAGCTAGCTGTAAAGAGCTGAAGGGCTGTGTGTGGGCTACACTGCCTTGCAAACATATGTATATATGCTAGGATATATATAATATATATATATATATATATATATATATATATATATATATATATATATATCCTGATTTGTCTGT
>WWET01001255.1:290542-310341 GCA_011038615.1 Limnodynastes dumerilii
CTTCAGCGTAGGGACGCTGGGGGACGTCCCCTACAGCGTCCCTACGGCGCAACATCTGCCCGGCGCATGCACATTACGCTTACGGCCGCCGTACTAGCGACGGCGGCCGTAGCTCTGGATCAGGCCCATTGTGACCACTATCAGTTTTTTGGCCAAATCATTACCATGCTATCTAAAAGATGTCTGGGAACTTTTCTAACAAAATATTGTTGAGAGTAAATCCTTCTATGTGACAGAAAATTGTGTGAAAAGGCCAATCCTGTATCTGTTTTGTGCTCACAATATAGTTTTCACTGTGAAGCCTAAGGTGCGGAGTTTACTTCTCTCTAAAATAGGCTGCTTGCTGGTTGTGAGATATCAGACACCGACTTACTTTATTTTTTAAAGTTTAGTAGGTCATATTGTCAGAAATAATCTTATAAAAGGTATTATCATGAAGATTTACATCTTTTGGGCCTTGTGGTTGGGCCAAATGCTTCACTCGGTATTCTGGTGATATTGCAGGAGTTATAGATAAAAACAATGAGTTTTTGTTTGTTTGTTTGCCTGAAAACAAATCAAAATCAGTATAATCCATCATCACCATTGTAGCCCACCTGTGGCAAAATGTGCATTCCGCAGATTACAAAATGAGCCAGAACATTCTGCTACACTAGAAAGTCAGGAATAAGCAAATGTTTTCATGCACATTAGAGTTATAAATGAAACTTTAGAAAAATACACGAAAAAGGTCCATTAAATAAAAGCAATACTAAAATTATTATCAGGGAAAGTTATTTATTCTTTTTTGTTTGTTTACTTAAACATTTTAAGGATTCTACAAATAACAGGTTTAAGAGCATTTTTACACCATATGTTGTCCTGGAAAAACAATTATTTGCAAGTGGGGGTATACTTGTTTGATCTGCATTTTGAATGCAGTGTACATGGCATAGACATTAATATGCTAAGGGGAGGCTCATTGTGCTACATGCCTAGTTTCAAGTGTCTTGGCCATGATGAATGCAAGATCAATAAATGTGATACATTAGTAGGATTTGCCTGGTACAAATGGTTTCCTCCACCCTTTTTGACCCTGCTCCAATACATCATAGTACTCCATGTATAGTAAATTTCCAGATGTAATCAATTTCCCCACCAAGAAGGGTTGTTGTTTTATAATCTAGTAACAGCAGATAAACTAACTTCCGTAAAAGGGCATTTTCCTATCTCTAGGATAGGAATATGCCTTCATTTTGCAACTTGGTATACACAAGCGTCACACTTCCAACATACTCTAGTGAGAGGGGGAGGTATATAAAATGTACAGTAAGGGTGTGCTAAGTGCACTCCACTGTATCCAAACTTTCAAGCTATCTCCATTTTAAGATGGCTTGGAAATCTTTTGGCAGGGGTCCAGGATCATAACTGCTCCTGTGTGAAAAGGGGTGGCCTCCTGTCGCTCACATGGAATACAGCGCGGATCTATCAATAGACCTCCACCGCCATTGTCCTCAAAGCTACAACCTCAGAGGTTACAGAAATCTGGATCTATTTCAGGATCTTGAACTAAACCATATATATGTATATGTAAAATAGAAACTGATTCTCCTTTCAAATTTGTACAGACTACTACAGGAAAGACTGACAAGGTACCACGCAGTCATTAAATTATTAAGTCAACTCTGTGGGTGCTTGAGCAGCTCTAATTTTCTGTGCTTTAGCTTCCACTATCCAGGCCTACTGATGGGGCGATTGTGGGAAAGTAGAGAGAAAGAGTAATTCCATGAAATTATGTCTTATAATTTACTAATTATAGAATAGTTCAAGGGTTATAACTTTTGGTACCTTTGTTCGGTGGTACGAAGAGCTGCAGTGCCAGAAACTATACTACAGCTGTGTAGGATCTGCCAATACTTCCTGTGTAGCATACAGGATCTGGCAGAAGCGATCTACACACCTTTGCCGACTCCTATACTCCTTACAGGCTGGATGAGCAAATCAGTGCTGGCCTCTACATACACAAGCAGAGGGGGCAGAGCTTCCTACTGGGCCTGAAGGAAGAGGATCCAAGCTGAAGGAAGGAAATGGTGGAGGCTGAGTCATGGTGCAGTTGGAGCAGGTAAGTTAAGAGGTGGAACTGGAGTGTGTATTGTGTCGGTGGGAATCACCACTGAGAAACATCTATTTTAGAAATAGACACAGCCTAAAACTAACTAGTTATTTTATGAATGGGTAAATATGCAGAGCGGCATGCTTAGCCATTCATTCTTTGGAAACACAGTTGCAGACCTGCCGTACCGATCAGAGGCGAGTAACAGTCTATGGGGGTTTTACAGTTAGGCTGCAGGGAAAGGCTGCTTAAGGTAATGACAGGGGAGAATAGGGTTAGCCTAAGAAAAGGGGAGTTTTTGGATTAGGCTGAGGATAGGGAAGTCTTAGGGTAAGGGTGATGGAAGGACAGGGTTAGGGTAAGGGTTGGGGTTAAATTCATACCTACTATTTGCTGTAGGATCTTCTTTCTTTCGTCGATCGATTGCTTTTCCTCTGCGAGACAGAAGCAATTGATTTCTCAGCCAGTTCTCACAGCCGTATTTTGGGGAGAGACAGATGCCAGAAGTGGGGAGATGTGTAATATATAATGTGGACAGAGAAATAAAAAAAGGGGAGGCGGGGTGTAATGTGTGGAGAAGGATAAAAGAGAAGGTGGATGGGGTAGTGTGGAAAGAGGTATAAGAGAAGGAGGTTGTAATTTGTGGAGAGGAATATAAGAGACGGGGGATATAATGTGTGGAGAGGGATATAACAGAGGAGGGTGGATGGTGTAATGTGTGGAGAGGAATATAAGAGATGGGAGGTATAATGTGTGGAGAGGGATATAACAGAGGAGGGTGGATGGTGTAATGTGTGGAGAGGAATATAAGAGATGGGAGGTATAATGTGTGGAGAGGGATATAACAGAGGAGGGTGGATGGTGTAATGTGTGGAGAGGAATATAAGAGATGGGAGGTATAATGTGTGGAGAGGGATATAACAGAGGAGGGTGGATGGTGTAATGTGTGGAGAGGAATATAAGAGATGGGAGGTATAATGTGTGGAGAGGGATATAACAGAGGAGGGTGGATGGTGTAATGTGTGGAGAGGAATATAAGAGATGGGAGGTATAATGTGTGGAGAGGGATATAACAGAGGAGGGTGGATGGTGTAATGTGTGGAGAGGAATATAAGAGATGGGAGGTATAATGTGTGGAGAGGGATATAACAGAGGAGGGTGGATGGTGTAATGTGTGGAGAGGAATATAAGAGATGGGAGGTATAATGTGTGGAGAGGGATATAACAGAGGAGGGTGGATGGTGTAATGTGTGGAGAGGAATATAAGAGATGGGAGGTATAATGTGTGGAGAGGGATATAACAGAGGAGGGTGGATGGTGTAATGTGTGGAGAGGAATATAAGAGATGGGAGGTATAATGTGTGGAGAGGGATATAACAGAGGAGGGTGGATGGTGTAATGTGTGGAGAGGAATATAAGAGATGGGAGGTATAATGTGTGGAGAGGGATATAACAGAGGAGGGTGGATGGTGTAATGTGTGGAGAGGAATATAAGAGATGGGAGGTATAATGTGTGGAGAGGGATATAACAGAGGAGGGTGGATGGTGTAATGTGTGGAGAGGAATATAAGAGATGGGAGGTATAATGTGTGGAGAGGGATATAACAGAGGAGGGTGGATGGTGTAATGTGTGGAGAGGAATATAAGAGATGGGAGGTATAATGTGTGGAGAGGGATATAACAGAGGAGGGTGGATGGTGTAATGTGTGGAGAGGAATATAAGAGATGGGAGGTATAATGTGTGGAGAGGGATATAACAGAGGAGGGTGGATGGTGTAATGTGTGGAGAGGAATATAAGAGATGGGAGGTATAATGTGTGGAGAGGGATATAACAGAGGAGGGTGGATGGTGTAATGTGTGGAGAGGAATATAAGAGATGGGAGGTATAATGTGTGGAGAGGGATATAACAGAGGAGGGTGGATGGTGTAATGTGTGGAGAGGAATATAAGAGATGGGAGGTATAATGTGTGGAGAGGGATATAACAGAGGAGGGTGGATGGTGTAATGTGTGGAGAGGAATATAAGAGATGGGAGGTATAATGTGTGGAGAGGGATATAACAGAGGAGGGTGGATGGTGTAATGTGTGGAGAGGAATATAAGAGATGGGAGGTATAATGTGTGGAGAGGGATATAACAGAGGAGGGTGGATGGTGTAATGTGTGGAGAGGAATATAAGAGATGGGAGGTATAATGTGTGGAGAGGGATATAACAGAGGAGGGTGGATGGTGTAATGTGTGGAGAGGAATATAAGAGATGGGAGGTATAATGTGTGGAGAGGGATATAACAGAGGAGGGTGGATGGTGTAATGTGTGGAGAGGAATATAAGAGATGGGAGGTATAATGTGTGGAGAGGGATATAACAGAGGAGGGTGGATGGTGTAATGTGTGGAGAGGAATATAAGAGATGGGAGGTATAATGTGTGGAGAGGGATATAACAGAGGAGGGTGGATGGTGTAATGTGTGGAGAGGAATATAAGAGATGGGAGGTATAATGTGTGGAGAGGGATATAACAGAGGAGGGTGGATGGTGTAATGTGTGGAGAGGAATATAAGAGATGGGAGGTATAATGTGTGGAGAGGGATATAACAGAGGAGGGTGGATGGTGTAATGTGTGGAGAGGAATATAAGAGATGGGAGGTATAATGTGTGGAGAGGGATATAACAGAGGAGGGTGGATGGTGTAATGTGTGGAGAGGAATATAAGAGATGGGAGGTATAATGTGTGGAGAGGGATATAACAGAGGAGGGTGGATGGTGTAATGTGTGGAGAGGAATATAAGAGATGGGAGGTATAATGTGTGGAGAGGGATATAACAGAGGAGGGTGGATGGTGTAATGTGTGGAGAGGAATATAAGAGATGGGAGGTATAATGTGTGGAGAGGGATATAACAGAGGAGGGTGGATGGTGTAATGTGTGGAGAGGAATATAAGAGATGGGAGGTATAATGTGTGGAGAGGGATATAACAGAGGAGGGTGGATGGTGTAATGTGTGGAGAGGAATATAAGAGATGGGAGGTATAATGTGTGGAGAGGGATATAACAGAGGAGGGTGGATGGTGTAATGTGTGGAGAGGAATATAAGAGATGGGAGGTATAATGTGTGGAGAGGGATATAACAGAGGAGGGTGGATGGTGTAATGTGTGGAGAGGAATATAAGAGATGGGAGGTATAATGTGTGGAGAGGGATATAACAGAGGAGGGTGGATGGTGTAATGTGTGGAGAGGAATATAAGAGATGGGAGGTATAATGTGTGGAGAGGGATATAACAGAGGAGGGTGGATGGTGTAATGTGTGGAGAGGAATATAAGAGATGGGAGGTATAATGTGTGGAGAGGGATATAACAGAGGAGGGTGGATGGTGTAATGTGTGGAGAGGAATATAAGAGATGGGAGGTATAATGTGTGGAGAGGGATATAACAGAGGAGGGTGGATGGTGTAATGTGTGGAGAGGAATATAAGAGATGGGAGGTATAATGTGTGGAGAGGGATATAACAGAGGAGGGTGGATGGTGTAATGTGTGGAGAGGAATATAAGAGATGGGAGGTATAATGTGTGGAGAGGGATATAACAGAGGAGGGTGGATGGTGTAATGTGTGGAGAGGAATATAAGAGATGGGAGGTATAATGTGTGGAGAGGGATATAACAGAGGAGGGTGGATGGTGTAATGTGTGGAGAGGAATATAAGAGATGGGAGGTATAATGTGTGGAGAGGGATATAACAGAGGAGGGTGGATGGTGTAATGTGTGGAGAGGAATATAAGAGATGGGAGGTATAATGTGTGGAGAGGGATATAACAGAGGAGGGTGGATGGTGTAATGTGTGGAGAGGAATATAAGAGATGGGAGGTATAATGTGTGGAGAGGGATATAACAGAGGAGGGTGGATGGTGTAATGTGTGGAGAGGAATATAAGAGATGGGAGGTATAATGTGTGGAGAGGGATATAACAGAGGAGGGTGGATGGTGTAATGTGTGGAGAGGAATATAAGAGATGGGAGGTATAATGTGTGGAGAGGGATATAACAGAGGAGGGTGGATGGTGTAATGTGTGGAGAGGAATATAAGAGATGGGAGGTATAATGTGTGGAGAGGGATATAACAGAGGAGGGTGGATGGTGTAATGTGTGGAGAGGAATATAAGAGATGGGAGGTATAATGTGTGGAGAGGGATATAACAGAGGAGGGTGGATGGTGTAATGTGTGGAGAGGAATATAAGAGATGGGAGGTATAATGTGTGGAGAGGGATATAACAGAGGAGGGTGGATGGTGTAATGTGTGGAGAGGAATATAAGAGATGGGAGGTATAATGTGTGGAGAGGGATATAACAGAGGAGGGTGGATGGTGTAATGTGTGGAGAGGAATATAAGAGATGGGAGGTATAATGTGTGGAGAGGGATATAACAGAGGAGGGTGGATGGTGTAATGTGTGGAGAGGAATCACACACACACACACACAATAATGTACAAAAAATGCCTTTTAAAAAGTGGGGAGAAATTGAAAACACTTAAAATAAAAATGTCACAGTTAATTTACACTGTCTGAATGAATGGAAGAAATGTAAACATAATGAAGTGAGACTAAAAAAGTGTTGATTGAAAAAGTTACTTTCAACTTCCAGTATTAAAATACACAGTGGCAAGTTTTATTTAGGAAAAATGTTATTTATATTTATAACAGTATACTATGGAGCTTTTATGAAAGAATTACTTCCTGTAACCCCCAGAACCCATGTACTGTATTCAGCATGGTGAGGCAATGACTACATAAGATTTAAAGTCAACTTTAAAAGGGTAAACAAAATTCCAACACCTAAGAAGAAAACGCATGTGTATGTCTACAGAAATTGTCCAAATATGTCTCTACAATATAGATCCATTTCACAGTATAAGCCAAACCTATAGAGACAACCAACAGAGTGCCAAACGAAAGGATTGTATCAAACTGATTCAGTACCTTTGGCTTTTTATAAAATATGGAATATTATGAAAAACGGACATAATAATATATGCTGGATCCAGACCTTGATTTTTTTATGTCACAAGAGCCCTGAGCAAATGATTTGGCAGCATCTACAAGCACTGCGCTGCATTATCCATAAATCTTTGCATGTGCATTTTAACCATTTGGACTTCCAACTGTAGGAACCTTAAGTTTTCCATTTTCAGCATACAGAAATTCGGTATACATTAAGATGGAACACCTACATTGTAACTGACTGAGAGGGAACACCCACTTGTGTACTCACAAGCTCCTTTGTCAGAAGTCTGGGCCCATACATAGTGGATTAAAGCTGGGTACACACTACATGTATTTCACACGATTATCATGCAGATCACACAACAAATCTGTGTGATAAACAATAGCCGATTAGTGTTCATGCATCAAATCTTACTTTCAAAGCTATCATTTAAATGTATCACATTTTTTGGAAGCTTATGCAGTGTTACCAGTATAAAGCTATATAAAAGTAGCAGAATACTACCAGCAGGTGCAAACCCTTAAAGCGCTGCATTATGTTACTTGAACAAATTTATTACATTTCAATATAGTATATATATTGCCCTGTGATTACAGATTTGACAGAGTTCAGTTTCCTGCGACAAACAATCTAAAACAGCTTATTGAAGACTGCAGATCAACACCACATAACAATTAACAGTTCTTTACAAACTTCTTGAGAGAGGAAAGGGCTTCCGTCCCAAGTTACAAACTTCTAGTTCCTAGTTAATTGGCTAAAGAGCACAAAACAGCAGTGTAAACCCCAAACAATCTGGAAAACATCATGCAGCCTACACATATATCTCTTTCTTATGGAAACAGAGAATCCAGCCCTGCTATTTTTTAATACAGACTATGAACAATGGGTGGTAGTTGCAGACTTATCAAATTTGTATTTTAGGATTTAACTTATATTTTATTTTCTACTTCAAGCTGTTCCTGAATCTTTTACATACGTTTTGGTAGATCTGAATGTGAAGTCCTTGATTTAGACAGAAAACAGAGTTTGTTTACCACTTTTACCTGTCTGTATCTGACACTTTTGGAAAATATACAATAAGAGAAAATAACTGAATTATCGCTTAGTATATTTGTCCTTAGCTTATATATTGTATTATGTACCCTTTCCTGTAAATTGTAATACTATTAGAAGCATAGTATATGTATATTGGATCAGAGGGTCTGGCTTCAACGATATACAGTAAGCAACAACTTTAGTTATCCAGTCATCAACCTTTTTTATGAACATTTGACAAGTGGTATCCTTGGCATAAGTTTGTGTCAGATGGAAGGGCCAACCATAATTTATTGATGTTTTTATATAGTGCCAGCAAGTTACATAGCGCTTTACAATTTTAACAATCAATATAAACAAAACTGGATAGTTAACAAACAAACTGGTCGGGCAAAAAGGGCCCAGCTTATAATATCACTCTATAGACATTGGGTTTGATAAATAAGGGGAAGTTCTATATATCACACATTGGTTGTAAAGATGCTCAGTGCTCTGTATGATCCAGTCACATAGCAGCACTGAGGAGACTTTGGACTGGATTCAGAGTATCGCATCCATGTGAAAATCACACGGATGCAATGCTTTTTTAATGAACTGCGCATGCCCTTAATTGCGCAAGGAAGTCAGATTGCTGGCGGAGTTTATGGTATCCGCCAGCTTACAATTCCGCCTGCAAAGGGGGGTGTGCCAGGATATTTAAATTTCTCATTTAAATACTCCGTGCACACCAGTCCGATGGATGCAGAAATAGCCCTACGCATCCAGCATCTCAGGGATGGCGGAATCGTAGGGGCAGCTCACCGGAGCTTAAAAAAAAAAAAATGTTTCCCAGCATGGGAAATACCGATTTTCATCGTGATACTTTGAAAAAATCCCACGCTGGCAGAGGGTATATATATACCCCAATGACAGTAGAACTGTTATTAGCGCCGGGATGTCCTGCGTGCAGGACATAGTTTGCGTCGTCTGTATAGGGTTTGTTTTTTTGCCAAGATTCCCCCCCACGAATTAACAGCGTACAAACTGGTAAAAGGTCAGATCTTAACTATAATCATCAGATAACCCTCCAGAGTGTCCCCAGCTTTAAAGTAAAATAGGTGCAAGTGTAGACCTGAGAAAAAACATTTTGCAATGTGAGGGGTGCAAATGAATTAAACTTTGTGTATATGCAGGGAAGATGCTTTTGCACGTAGATCTCACATGCTGCACAGCTTTATGTCCAATGTATAATTTAGAAACTTCACTATCAACTCCAACTGGATCAGCCCCCCAATGTGTTCTGGTGAGAACAGACAAGTAATAATCCATTCATGCAAGGTATAATTAGCTTTAGCTTTAAAGAGAAGAAAAATGGACTTGTGATCATTGTGCTAAGTCAATAGTGATTTTAGACAATTCACATTTAATTAGTGCTCTAAAGTCATCTGGGCACTAATTTAATATAATGTTTTCTATTTATAGAGGGGCGCATGTGGCGTGATTTATTTGATTTGTTTTGATTTTTTGGGGGGCACGTGTACATTTTTCAACAATGTTTATGTGGGATGTGTATTTTTTTTTTTAAGAAGGGGACGGGTATTGCCACTTTTTTTTACTTTTCTTTTTTGTGAGGCACGTGGAGGATTTCTTATTTTTTGGGGGGAGGTCACTATATGTTTTTTTATATCATTGGCATGTGTAGCGATTTGGGCCAGGGCATCCTGGTGATAGTAGTTCTACAAGCGCTAGCATGCCTTGTCATTCATGGGCATGCTTGTGCCTGTAGTTCTACTAGCGGCAGTATGCCCTGTCGGCAGGGACTTTATTTATTTAATTTTTTTACAGAGGTTGCGGCGGCAGGGCGGGCGAAACTACGGTCGGAGCAATTAAGGCTCCGACTGGTATTTTAGAAGTGCGGATGTGCCTTGCACATCCGCATACTACTCTGAACAGCACCCTACGTGCTATTCAGAGTGGGCTATAGGATGCACGGAAGGGAATCCTTGAATAGCCAGTAGGCAAGTTAGTTTGTGCGATTCCACATCGCACATAGCCGGAACTTCGGCTTTTTAGAATAGAAAAAGAGAGTGTGCTAGTTTGTGTTAATAATGTATATTATGACTCGTAGACTCCACACTTTAGCTTTTATGAACAGCACCTGGATTATGTAACTGCATCCTTACTCTAGTTTGTGAGTAATCCTGGGCTGCTTCTGTTAACTGCCATAGTTTACATTATGCATGAGGATCTATTGTTTACCAATGTGCGTTGCACAAACTGGGACTTCTGGATTTGTCCCATTTTGTGGCACAGTAGATGGCTGTGATATTCATAAGGAGCCTCTTTTAGGAGCAACTCCAGCTTAGTGTAAAATTGCAACCAGGAAAATCATGCCACAGAAAATAAGATTCCATTTAAAATCTAGAATAATGTTTTATTTTTTAAAGCCCAGTTCTCACTTTCCTCTGTTTAATGATTACTGTCCATGGAAACAGATAATTGCTGGTCACATCAAGTACAGTAAATCATATATGCATGATTTTAAGCATCCTACTCTTCTGGGTGCCCGAAGACTGGAGTTAATAAACACAATATTATATATGCCAACACTGGTAGCCATAATTCTAGTTTTGTAGCCTATTCAGAGTGGACGCACACTTATAATTATATAATAAAAAATGTGGTAATTTGTAATGAACACCTTAAAGGAAACTCAAGTGATAAGGAATCAAGGAATTAGATTTGGGACCCAGGTATATTTATATTTTTTTTACTATTGTTAATAAACGTTTTCCTAAGGTTTTCTATACATTGGGTATACAAGTAGCAAATACATTTTAACATTGTCAATTTACATAAATTGCAATACACAATACAGTTTAAATGTAAGAATTATTGGGACAACCTAAATCACATGATCACATGATTATCCTTAGGATGCAAACTCTACTATTAAGTTACTGCAAATGGCCACAAATGAAAGACTGTAACTCATTTCTATTTATACGTAGCATATACAAATTGCTGCATATATATATATATATATATATATATATATATAAAGAGAACTATATTTGTGAATGGCAATAGGTTCATTTAACAATGAATGTGTTGAACAAGAAGGGGTCTATAGTCTTTCTTAGAAAGGACAGTGGTACATTTCCAGAATGTACAATATCAGCAGTGCCATACAGGAAAATAAAAGTGCCCTATCTTAATAGATCTAGAGAAGAGGGATTGTTTTGACAATTGACAAAAATGCCAAACAGTTATATTAAGTGTGACTGCATCTATAATAAAGGTAATAGGATCAGCTCATTTCCTTCAATTGTTACACATCTGAAAATTTACTATGGAAGAATATAATGTAGAAAAATCCTAAGAAAAATTAGATACTTCTAAAATAGTTATATCACATACGCAAGTCCCCCATTCCGCTTCTACTTAGCCTACCCTTCTTCCACCTTAGCTTAACTGCCCTCCCGATCTTCATCCTTGTGTCTCCTGTTTGTTCACCCCCTCCCACTAAGCATGTTAGCTCTTATAAGCAGGGCCCTCCTGTCATCACCCCTCTACCTTGTCCTCAATAATTCCCATCTTTTATCTCTACTGTCTATCTCTCTCCTTATTCATCTGCTCCTACACATCTATTTTCCATACATATCGTTCTACAATTTTTGTATTTGTAACTAGTGCTTTTGTACGATGCTCCGGATAATTTACGGTGCCTTATAAATGAACGTTAATAATAATAATTATACTGCTCAAGTGCGGTACAAGATTTCCCCACGCGATGCAGAATCAGGCAGCTGCAGGTCGCCACACAAGGGGCAGGTCCACATATCATGACTTTGGCAGACTTAAATCTCCTCCACATGTAGAAGAGCAGGGGGAAGTGTCCTGCTCTCCTAGGTGTGGTACTTAAGATATCATATTCCGTCCGTCAACGTCTGTCCAATACATACATACTGTATGCATTATTTGAAATATGCACACATTCATTATTCTTTCATTTTACTACATACATACATACATACATGTAATAGTGGAAAAACGTGCAGTTTTGTAGTTACACGTAATATTTATTTGCCCAGTCACCATGCATAATGTGAAAGTAACCAAGCATTAAAGTTGCCTTGTTTTTCTGTCTGGTGGATATAAGGCATGGTGTGGGGTTGAATCCATTCTGTCTGTCTTTATGCAGACTCCTGTGATAAATATATGAACTAGCACATAAAATATTTGCAGTTCTGGGGGCTTGTGTGCATGTATTTGTCTGTAGTCAGCTATATACACACATATAACTTGTTATACATACATATAATTACAATTATATAATAGGAAGCAAGGATTAAATATATATTCATGTACAATCATTATTCAGGGGAGGAGAAACTGAACCAATTGATCTGGAAAATTAGCAATTATTTATATTTATGGAGTACAATATTTAATCTTAACTTTAGTAAACACTTTATGAAAGCTTCAGGTTCCACAGGATACAATATACATTGTCAATTGCCAAGCTCGTTTGTCACCCTACTTCCCTCTTGTATTGCAATTAACTTATGGAGAAAACCAATCATAGAGCAGCATGAAGTGGCTTAGCCAACAACAGTTGTCAGGGAATGCTTAGCTGCTCAGATAAATGTGAAGTATGTTGGATTTTAATTCTAATGCAAAAGAAACCCTCATACTTGTTTCTTGTTATTGGCAAATGACATTGCTCTTGCACTTCCCTCCTGTCGCCATGTCTTTTAGAGTTACCTTTTCTTCATACACTGACACCTGGAATAAACACATAAGGGCTGGATTCAGACATCCATTCAGTGGCTATTTTCTGTGTGGTCAGATCATAAAAACCTGAACCTGTGCATGTGCATGCATTTACCAGACCCAACTACCTCAAACCAGACTTTCAACAAATGCAACTTCCAATGTCTTCAGGAGAGCTAGATTACACTCACAATTTGCAGGGTCTTGATATTACAATTTACAGTATAGTGGTGTGGAATTCGAACTGCCAACCGATCCAGACTCAATCCGACCCAATTTGTTGCCATTTTAAGCGCAATCAGAATGGAAATCTACATGTAGGCTTCAGAGTTCAAACTCTGTGCAGGTTACTAAAGCACTCGCACAGATGCCTGAATGCAGCACAATCAAATCTAGTCCTCAGTGATCTGAGAGAATGCCATGTGACCACTAAGCACTTTCTCCAGAATAAGGCTATTAAAAAGCATGAAGTCATTGAGGGGTTAGGGTTATAAAGAGAGTATCTTGTATCCAGAACAGGTTCTTTATTTTTCCTTAAATAATACTTCCCCCTATTAGGTTACACAGCCCTGATAGAGGTGGGTTATGTAATTGTATGGAATGGTGTCAGTAATGTCAAGTGAACCATATGATGGAGGGTTAGAGAAACATCAATAAAAGTAAGTTGTGTGAATATCACCCAGACATTATTTATTTCAATGTAGAAATGCATAGGATGCAAAGATTTCTAGAAAGGCAGACAGTAATTAGAAAAAAAATCACCTTTATATTGAACACACAAAACCATGCAAATAGATAGTGGTTTCTCAGTGACTAAGCAAATGGAGTTTATAAGTAGGATATGGTTTTTTATTCCTTTCATATGCAATTTATTGCAATCTAAATATAATATCGTTAGAAATGTAACTTAGGGTACACAGGGTTCTCTATCTGAATCTGAAATCAAACAAATGAATTTCCTATACAAAACAAACCTATTTGTACACAAAAATCCAAAATATGCTTCCTGATCACATGTATAAATAAACATGTGCTTTAGTACAAATATATATTGTGGGGTATAAACTAAATCTGACCATACACTATAACGAATATTCTACGGAACACAAAATTATTGAGAGTTCAGTACAGTAATCGCTGTACTGAGTGATCAGGGTGGATTTTTCAAATGGGCAATAATCGTACCAGAGCCAACTATGTTATTATTATTTGACCTTATGGCATGCCGAATTATATCACATGGTAGCTCCCAATACTTTGAGCAGAGCCAATCAGCTAACTGAACTGAATAAGGCCTCCCTCTTCTGCCAGGGTTATCAGTCCCAGCAAGAGAGGTTGCGGCAACAATATTGGGACCTTTCCCTAGGGGAGAATTGTCCAGTTTATCGGGTCACCTCCTGCTGGGAGCCATAATCTATGTAGTGTATAGCCAGCTTTATGTAATGCAGGGCTGGATTCATATATAACTAACAACATCATTTCAAATTCTGCTAATCCCTAATACAGTTTCAGCATAATTTCAATAAATTCCAATAAAAACAACTCAAAGTAACCTGCATGAAATGTCAAACTGCCTTCTATATTCTCTGAATTGGTTTCTGGAATTGGTATAATTCAGTTTATGTAATGCATAGGAAAATAAGCACAGTCCACCTCTCTGCATCAATATTTCAACCTTCAGGTGATTTAAAGGAAGAATTTTGTATTTTACTGTTAGATGAGTATTACTGCACTCTTGCAAAGTCGTGCAGCCTCAATGATTTAATGTTTATTACATATTCAAGGGTGAACAGACCACTGTTACAATGTGATCTCCAGCTCTTATGTTTCATAGTGCTAGATCACCAGTTGTGAGTGTTTATTGTACCCCAAACACTTATACATTAAAATAACTGCTTAAGAACTGAAACTATTATGTGCACTAAATAATCCGTACAACTATAAAACCCAAAATGATGGAAAAACAGTACACTGACTGACATATTCTTGCAAAATTATTAAAGTATTTTTCTGATAGGTAACCTCTACAATTTCAGATTTCAGCATTAAAGAAATGTTACATTTTGATCTTTTTTTGCCTATGACCAATTTATTTAATGGTGTCTGCAACTGAAGCATTAAACTTTGGGATAAAAATCAAAAAAATAAATGGTTCAAAAGAACTATACAACCGTGTAAAAAAAAAAAGCATTTGTTGATACGGCAAAACACCTTTTTCACAAGCAACTTTGGGTTTATTAAAACAACAAAGCATTTGCTGCTAAAGACCTCCGTGATGGCATCACCAACATCTGGAGGAGGAATAACAGAGGCAAAGTCTGGGAGGCAGGTCATGCAATGGCTAAAGCACACTGCCTGATTCATTCTTTTACTACAGCGGCTAAGGGCCTGCCCTAAATTTACTTAATAGTTAATGGGCCATCAGCTTCTCAGAGGTATGTCGTGTTTAAGTAAATCTGGCCTTTGGGATTTTCCTTTATTTACAAAGTGCCAACATATTTCACATTGGTGCTCTTAAAGACAGACGCAAAGGAAACCTGTGGTGAATGAACAATAACAGTTTAATCCTCTCTGACATACTTTCTGCAACACCTGCATGACACAACACTCTTCCAGTGTTTAACCTATAAGCATATGCCAGCAGGTTAAATTGTGTGATAATGAATAGTGACAACTCCAAAGCACTTTAAGTATCAAGCAGGCACACATGAGCTATCCACGTAGTAAAGAATTCCTAGGATGGGTTCCTGACTAGCTTAGAGCATTATTATTCATGCAATAAACACAGCTTTAGGAACAAGCTATACCCCACACCATATCAATAGTTTGCTCACATTTGCAGTGTTATACAACATTTTTTAGTAGTTGTAAATATAAACAAACCGGCCCTGATCCAGATCTGAGCACAAATGTAAATTCAGCGTACGTTCCAGAGATGCATTTGTAAAAGTGGGACAGACAGTGTGTGCTCCAAAATTGCACTCATCAGTGTTCTTTGTAGTGCAAGAAATTACGGCCTGTAGCTTACGGGTACACGGCGAAATTCCGCTACATGTCTAAATACGTTGCGCATGAGTAGGGTAGTACATTAATGCTGACTGTAAATGGAGGTTATGATTAATGCAAGCACCTCTATCAGAAGTAAATGTCATAAAAGTATGAAAAAAATTACATTTTTCTTACAGTACGTAGAAATGATTAAACGCATGCACAAAAATTCAACGTCAATTTCTGACCCTTTATAATGTGTTCAAAGTGTCACATCCTAAGAAACTGTTTGTGGATGGTCAGTACCCTGAACTTAGATATGGGGCTGGTGTTAATGTTTTGACATAAACAGTCCATTTTTAAGTCTGCATTCAGCTCTGGAACAGGTGCACTTGCTTGGGTTTGCCCTTACTGTACATTGATTACGCCCCTTCTACCCTCCCTCAGAACACAAGCCGCCACAGCTCGAGTTGGTTTTGAACGTGAATATGTGATCTTCATTCTGATCATGCGCAGCAGAAAATCATACAGAAAGATGTCACATCTGCCAGTGTAAGCTCATCTCTGGATCAGGCCCATTGCATTTGGAAACTTAAAAATACCAAGACAGCACGTGTAACACCAAACTAAATACCGGTAAATGCAATTTAAGATTATTTGCCTTGCTACATAATTGCTGACCCCAACCCCGCTAGAAACTTTAGCAGAGGCCTGAACAAACACACAATCAATTATATATTAATACAAAAAAAAAAAAAAAAAAAAAGAGTATATTATATAAACAATAATAAGTAGCACATTTATTATAAACCTTCTCACAACTTCACAAGGTAAATCAGGAATGAATACACTGGTACTTCTGACCTGTAAAATTTCTGACTAGGAGACCAAGCAAACTGCAATAAAAACCTTCATAAACTAAGCACCACATACAATAAATCATACTGTCAACTGGATATTGATTATATGGGGTAGGGAAAGATGAAACATCCATCAGTCAATGGCTTTATTAATATCAATAAAACAACAACCATCTTGCTTAGTTTAAAACATTAAATGCAGACACTTTACTTAGAAAAAAAAATCTTAAGGGGTCCTGCACATTTTAGAACGGCAATGCAGAATAATACATGCAAGGGTTGACCTCAACTCCCTATACCTTGATTCATAGCTATGCAACATGTTAATTGCAGGAAGTGTGCCATGCCAGACACATGCACATTATCCAGGCATTTATGAATGAATGAAGCAACATTTTGTATCTCTATTATAATGCAAGCAGCATGTTTCTGGCAACTTAATATTAATCAAACTGACCACTGTATATCTCCAAGTATCATTAACGACAAGTTTTTAAGGGCTGTATTAAAAGGTAAAAGATCTATTTTGTCTATGTATTCCCCCATCAAAAATCGTATTATTTAGAGATGCATTTACAACATTAGACAATGTTTTATGCTTTGGTTTATAATACCATCCAAAAAAGTGAGAATAGAGACTGAATGGGACGATCTGACTATACATAAAAAAAGCAGAAAACATCTAAAATAAACATTAAACAAGTGATGTAACTGTAGTAAAGTGCAATGCATTTCAGGTACAGTCAGTTTTATTTTTTCACACTCACACTTGCTTGCACACACGTGAGAAATTCTTTTGCATATATGGCATAAAGTTTATTGCAGGAATTTTGTCATTGCTTCAGTGGATAGGACTTTACAGGACATACTAATGTTTAATTTCAGACAAGAAAGAACATTTTACAAACATTGGTATGTATAATTTAATAGGATGGGGTACGAATACAGCAGCTCTTAAAAACACAATCTTGTAAAACTAAGAATAAATGTATATTTCCAGTTGTTTTAATCCAGGTGAAATCACACACATAAACATCATATATTTTCCCCAGTTGCTGTAAAATGACCATTGAAGGGTTAATACTTTCTATGTGTGGAAAAAAAAAGTTGTTAAAAAAAAGTGTCAGTAGCATGAGCTCACACACACATTCACACAAATAATCTCTCTGGGCACATGGACAGTTGTGCATTAAGGACATTCTCACAACCTGAAGGGGATATCAGAAAAGGGGTAGTGTGCCTTGAAGCCAGGCTAGTAGCACTGAAGGGGTGGAGGGACAGGGGGGAGCAGGGAAAGAAAGAATCATCTCCTCTGACCTCTAGTGAAGTGCCAGGTTTTTTCTTAAGCTCTTCACATTTCCTAAATTTGCAGATCTGGTGTCCTGTTTTCCGGTTCCTGCAACTGCTGCAGACTCCACAGTTGATGAGCCTCTTGCAGGGCACACAGACCCCACACCTTTTCCTCTTCTTCTTGGCAGGGTTCCCGCCTGCTCCCGAAGAATTATTCTGCGGGCAGTCTGCCAGATTGGCAATTTGAAACGCACTGTCTGTGACGGCTGCCGAGGCTGCTGCGGGGGAGTGAAGGGCTGTCATGACGATGACCCCTGGAGGTAATGAGATGCCCCCTAGAGCCGGAATAGCGGAAAAAGTTCCAACGCGTTCAGGGAGATTCATTATCTCTGCTTCAGCAGCGCCGCATTTGAGCTTGTTCATGCATTCCCCTGCCAAAGGTCTGCAGTGTTCAGGGGATAAGGTGGAAAGGAAATTATTATTTGCCATTTGCAACGACTCTGGCGCTCCGCCAGGCTTCCCCAGCCTTTGGGAGTCGTTTCTGTGCATGCTGGTCCTATTAGGGTTGATAGCGGCTGATTTCCTCCCCCAAAGCATTGCATTATCACAGTTCCAAGGAGACATGCCGATCCGGGCACTGGGGAAAATAGGAGTGGTGATCCTGGCAATCTTAGCAGCCTGGGGGAATCCACCATTGGTTTTGTAAAAGGTTGCAAAGGACCTATACCTCTCCATTTCCGAATTGTAATCCATGAGGCTGTTTAGTGCCCCCTCGACCAGGTTATCCTTCTGGAGCACCGAAGCCTCAGGGTTCTGTCCATTCTCCACACAGACATTAGTGTTCATATTGGACATCTCTGAGGAGGGTAGGTGGAAGGGGGTAGGAGGGGAGAGAGGGGGGAAACCACCGAAACTGCTTAATTCAGTCACCTTTATTTTTGGGTGAGACACTCTCTAAGTAACTGGTTTTATGTGTATTTTTGGGAGGGGGGGTTGTTTTGTGGTGTTGGGAGAAGTGCCTTTTATTTCTTTTTAGGTGATATTTCAGCAGACAGCAGTTTGTCATGGAGCATCTTCTTTTGCATTATCACAAACGCCAACTGTTCCAAGTAAAACAAAGAGAATCATTCCAAAAAGGTGCACAGGAGAGAAAGAAAAAAATATACTGTCAGGATCAATTCTATCACATTCATAAATACCATCCCCCCCAACATAATTGAATTGCATAATAGCATTAATAGCTGGGTGGAATACCTGAACGTGAAGAGGGGGAGGAGAGTGAAATTGGGGGTGTTGACAAATGCCAAGGGAGAGAGAAAGTAGAGATCAAAAGACATGTAAATCAGAGATGGAAAGGGTTATATAGTACCTCTAACCAGAGGGCATTTAACGTGATGAAATGCATGAACAAAGTCTTGTCAAGGCACGGAAATGCTGGAAGGCTGCAAGCAAAATGGTCTTGAACAGAAAAATGAACAGGAAATTAGCAAATTAAGTGCTGAGAAAGTCGACAATACATTAGAGTATAAACTGGAGGCAAGCACAATGCTACTGAGAGCCAGCCTGTATACAATCTCAACTAAAAAGGCAGGGAAAAATAGGAACTACCAGCTGCCACAGTGTCCTTCTGTGTCTGACGGTCATTAGTTTGAATCCCAGCACAGCTGGCTCTGCTAGGGTCTTAATTCAATGTACCAAGGACAGGTCTCAATTGGAGCAGCCATTTAAATGGTGGGGAGTGGGGAGGTGGGCCCCTGCAATGTGAAGGAGGGAGAGCGGATGGA
>WWET01001255.1:341609-364448 GCA_011038615.1 Limnodynastes dumerilii
ACACTGGGGGTAAACAGGCAGCGAATACTCGTTGCCCAGGGGGTACACAGCACAACAGGGAGGATTATATAGCACCAACTGGGAGCAGAGCTTTAATGCTCGTTGCCAAAGGGGGGGTACACAGCACAGAAGGGAGGATTATGCAAGGGGGGACCAAGCCTGATCGACTTATCAGGCCTTAGGCACTGGGTTTACTCTCTGGGGTTTAAAAGGGGGCTGGGCCTTGGATTCAAGGGCACACTCCCTGGGGGTCTAGGCAGGAGGGGGGGGGCAGGGCTAGGAGGGAGTCTCATCCTTCTTTTTCCTTCACCTGCTATCCAGGTGCAGTAAAGCTCTTTTGCAAGCCCCCGGATAACAGGCATTTGCAGAACTTCTAAGTCTTCCGCTGCGGGTCTTCTCCCTGCGACCGTGGGGCTTCAGGTGCAGTCCTTCCTAGCTCCTCCTCTTTTGTCGCCGATCCACCTCTTCTGCTGTCCCACAGCAGACTGAGCTCCACTCCCACCGCAGAGGCTTTTATGCTCTCTGACAAGGGGGGGAGGGGGAAGCCAACGAGCCCTGATTGGCTTGCTGCGTCTGCCCTTGATTGGATCCCGCAGGCAGAGCTGTCCTCCCATTGGTCCACAGCGAATCCTTTAAGATTCACCATTGTCCGCTGGTGAGACAGCCACCCACCTTTTCAAGGAGCGGGTGAGTGCTGCTCACACAGTACTTCATTGCTTTTTGTGAACTCTTGTCTGAACCTCAGTCCTGCATTACTTCCGTATCTGGTGTTCCTTTATCTGGCCATCCATGTGTACCATTTATCTAGCCATCCATTTGTTATATTTAAAAAATTTTGTTTAATTTATGTGTGTTCAGTTTTTTGTAATAAACTAAGAGCATTCCATACACTGGTTCCTTCTGATCCTTGCCTCACTCCTTGGTTCATAGCAGTGAGTGCAGTCTGGAAGAAGTCCTGTAATTGTGAATCAGGATATTTGTTTAGTGTAGAGTAGAGCTGTATATCCTGTCAAGATCTGAGAGAGAGAGAGCTGGGATATAGCGTTAGATATATGGGATAGATGAACGAGGGTATGATGGCTTTGTAGGTTAGCAAAATTATTTTGTATTTGAGTCTAAAATACAGGCAACCTATGTAGAGACTGACAAACTGGACCAGCTCTTAAAGTGCATTCTGCAAAGAAAATTGGTCTAGTTGCTGCATACAATATAGAGTGTAGGTTTATAAAATGATACTGTGGGAGGCCAATAAAGAGAACATTCTAATAATCATTAGTGCACGGATCACAGTTTTTGCAGTGACATGTGAGAGATATGGACGTATTACATAACATTTTTACATGAATGCATAAACAATGTAAACTTTTTTATTTTATTTTTATATCTAACCAGGATGGAAACACTATAATGATATATTAAGCTATACCTACCATCAGGGCTACCACCAGAAATTGTTGTGCCTGAGACCCAGGCCATGGTGGTCCACCCCTATGTGACATCATAGGCCATGATGTAACATAAAGGTGGAGCACAGCAGACCCACAGGAATGATATACAGTGGGACAATGCTCAGGGAAATCTTCCCTGCACAGCAGTCTGCTGATATGCAGCCTGTTGCAGCTCTCTAGGTGCAAGTACCACCAATACTTGCTGCTGGGCAGCTCAGGTGAGTATTGGCTGGTCCCACTCTACCTCCAAGTCTAAAATAAAGTCCTGGCAGTCTCCCCTCTGATGGCGGCCCTGTCTGCCATTGCGGTCATGTGAGTTGATTAAAATAATATACACAATAATGCTTCATTACAAACTATTGTAATACCCTGCAAATCAAAGAAATATTAATACATGCTTTCATGGAAGTTAATTGCAATGTGTGTTGGCCATTTTGGGGTGGACAAACAGGTGTGGGTCGCCGCTCTTTTTAAAAAGGGCCATTCTCTCCCTGCCAGTTGTGAACTGGCTGGGAAATCGATTGCTTGTGCCTCATGGTGGCAAAGCAATTTATCTACAGAAGACAGAAGACGCTGCTTCGAATGGTGAGTATGAATTTATCCCCAACCCTTATCCTAATCCTTACCCTAACCCTCCCCTCCCATTACCATAACCTCTGTGGGCGCTATATAAAAACCTGTTAATAAATAATAATAAATAAATAAGACTCCCTTCCCCGCAGCTTGAGCCTAAGACCCCCTTCCATGCAGCATAAGCACTAAATTCATAAAGCAGTGGTACATATATAAGTCCTAATAAAACGAAAGAATGGTGAAAAGAGGAGAAAAATATTTTAATTGTACTTGAAAGTCAGTGTGATTAATAGTAAAAAGTATAAAATCCTTCCAACCTCAATTAAAGTACTCAATCTAAAATAAAAGTGAGGAGAAATGAGGATAAATAAACAACAACAAATTTATTAAGTACATAAAGGTGAATTGAATAAAAACAAATGGAGAATTAAATGAAAGCATAAAATAAAAACATCATAAAATGAAAACATCAAATGATTAAGTCACGTGGACCTCCGGCCCCTAGAACGGGTACCGCACTTCCCTTGGATAGTGAGCAGTTCTGGGTACTGGTCACAAGATGGTTGCGGGAAACAGCAAAGTCCAGGACATAACGTCCAGCTTCCTCACATAAAGGCTGCAACGGTGGTGCAGAAGAGTGGATAGCAGGGTTGAGAGGACCGTCCGTCGGAAAGCAGAAGTACCAGGGTCCACTTGTAGTTTATTTGGCCAGCAACGCATTTCAGGATCGCCGGATCCCTTTCTCAAGCTGTGTGGTCATCGGAGGTTGGAAGGAGGGAATTTATAGGGTGGCTAATTGGGGAGGCTTTTATCGGTGTTGGGCTGCAGCTGTCCTGAAGATAATTAACCCTTTGAGGGACCATCACACAAAGGAAACAATGGTATCTAGTACAAGACAACGCAATATCCATATATTTTAATACAGATATGGATACCCTAACCTTAATAAGGCAATAAATAATAAATAAAACATTTACACATGATAGTGTTGAAGCTATATAGCAAATGCTGAACTGTAGGGGATACACATTTTTGTCTAATCCAAACTTGTAAAGGAGAAAGGTTTGTTTTGAAATAAATTATATATAATTCAAGGACCGGACCTAATGAAATTATTTATGGGGAAGTAAGGGAAAATACCCTATAAATCATTATCTGTATTGTTTTATTAGAATATTGACATTATAGAGATTGAAGAGGATGAGAAAAACAAGGAAAATCAATATCTTACATTCCAATTGTATATCTTACATAATGTCTATACACCAAAGTATATTTGGATACAAAATCAAAGAGGAGGGGGGAAATAAACAAGGATAATAAATGTCTTCCATTCCTATTGTACTCTTTTAAAAGTTCTGCATGATGTCTACACACCTGCTAACCTAATAGTTATAATCCTTAAGTGGGTGGCTAAATGTAAAATGAATAAATACAATACATGAATGAAGTGTAAATAGAAATAAAGATAAATATAAAATGAAAATAAATATGAAAAATAAATAAAATAAATAAAAATACAAGATTAACTTGGTGAAGACGGTCTAGAGAGCCGGAATAATAAGATCCTACAACTGGTGGCGTGAGAGCTATAGGGCAGGTTAGGAACGCTAAATTCAACCTCTAATATATTTCTATACACACCAATGAGTTGGATCTGGTGTAACACAACAGTGTAATAAAAAAGTTATAATTTTTCTTGTGCTAAAATCCTTATAAGTGTTAAAACAAATACAAAGTAAATCACAAAGACGGTATAAAGGGATAAAATAACAAGTTTTAATATATATGCAAACACACAAAAAAAATACAATAAAAATTAGACACAGTAGGGAAACCAGTAACGCACCGCTAAAGGGCCGCACTAGTGAGATGATGTAAATTACCCGGGTGAATGTCACAATGCGGACCAAAGAACAGATGGACTTGAATGACCCCACGATATACACACTCCTTCTGACGCGTTTAGAATAGTAAATATTCTTTTTCAAGGCATAGGGAGTGTGTGTGGATGACAGCTATTTAAAGATTTGAATGGTTGTTAATTAGTCAGTAGGTGTGTTGAAGGGATTAACTCATATTGCTACTATTCTGATGCTGTGGTAAACCTTTACGCCACAAGCCAAGAGAATAAACCCACGAGTTTATGCAGCTTTAGCCCTGTGTTCCTTGTTTCATTCCTTTACTGGGGAGAAGGAGCTTTGCCTCTCTACTATACCCCTGGGCTTGTATAAGCCTTCCTTATATTACTTCTGGGGTGCCAACCATATGCCCCATTACACTGTTATCAATGAACAACTTGAAATATCATGTGATATTGCTTATATGATATTAAAACATTAATACCAGTTTAGCTATATGTTTTGCTGTTCATGCGTCTATCTGTTTTTGTAGCCAAACATGACTATTTTAAAACCCCTGTATGTCCATACATGGTTTTGATTGTCCTTCATAAGTGCGGCAGAAACAACAATTAGGTTTACACCAACTTCACATTTACTTAGTGTCTTTGGGCCTGATCCAAAGCTACGCTGGGCCGCTGTCCGTAATTACGGCCAGCGTAGCTCTGATGCACTCCCCCGACACTCCCCCTGTTGCCGGCGTAATTACACACTGTTACGCCGACTGAAGGCTACCCTAACTTCAGCTGACGTAACAGTGGGTATTTATGCCGGCCACATGTTCATAAGTCCCTAACTCAGCCCTCTCTTCCTAATTTCCCTCCCTCGTCCCGCCTACCTTCCGTAACTACAGCATAGTTATGGAGCTGCTAGCCCTTTCGTCCGTAACTATGCTGTAGTTACGGACGTCCAATCCAGGGCACCTAGAAAAATGGCGACATCTGCCCGGCGCATTCGCAGATTTGCAGAAATGTCGATCTTACGCAGCCGCCCGCCGTAACTCCGGGGGCGGCGTAGTTCTGGATCAGGCCCTTTGATACTGTGGTGCATGAATAAACAGTTGCTGCATAAACTGTTGTGATATAATTACGGGATTATATTAACAATGTAGGTACTGTCTGTTACATGATATAGAGCAAGCTAGAGTAAAAGAAAGCATGCAAGGGAAATGTGCTGCAATAGCAAAGCATCACTGCCTACATACTACTGCTGCAGCATGCAAGTTATTTATACCACCCATTAAAGCTATATTGTGTTAAATAAATAAGTGTAGTTGTGTGAGAACAGTGCATGCTTCTTGTAAGGATATGTTACATTCAGGTACATCGTATAAACTACCAACTACAGTGACAGTTGACTGAAAGGCCTGAAGGCAAATCAGCATGAACAAGAAAGACTGTGTAGTCATAGAAAGGCATTGTGGTTCTAGCTATGCATAACTTTTGAATATTTCATAACCAGTTACAAAAGCACATGGCCTAACTTTGTGCCATATAACAGTTTCCTAGCCTTAATTCTTCCTTATAAATGACCTCTGAGTCCAGAACTGTCACCTCATCTGCTCAAAAACAACTGCCGTATATCTATTTTAGAGGACCTACACTTTCCTTTTTCCTGATTTTGCTTTATTATCCACAGATCCTTTCTCTAAGAACCTTCATAGTTACCACTCTTCACACTTCATTTACTATCTGCTTTCACTCATCATGCACTGTCTTCATATAACAAAGATGACAGACCAAATTTTGGATCAATTTTGTTACTCCAATAGTTTATTTGTTAAGGAGAACAGTAGGTAAATTCCCATGTCAGACATTAACTTGAGGTGTAAAAGGTGCACAACCATTCTTTTCCAGTTCCGAGCACAGTGGGATTAGATGTCTGGGTCTGGTTCCTAATTTCACACAAGTTCTCATATACCCCTGGTACTCGTTTCACCCCTGACCACCCAATTATTGCAGATTCCCCACAGTTATAACATGCCCCAAGTAAATATTTTTCCCTCCCCACCAAGTTATAAGACCCCCGACTGTTATAATATAAACCCAGTAATTATACCCAAATCACCAGCCACCAGCATTATTAAAGTGGAATGCAGTCACTGGATTGACAGTTGGGGTTTATTAGTTACAATCACATCTCAATATGTCAATATTCATATACTTTTCAGCTGTAGAGCTGTATTACATGAAGAGTATTAGTAGCAGCTACAGTACAACAGAATATACATGTTTTTCATACATAGAAAAAATATCTTCCTTCAGGTTCTTTCTCTAGTTGCCTATAAAAAATGGTAGATGGAGAGAGCGCTGCAATAACCAAAATGATTTTGAACTATCAAACTTAGCAATGGTTCTTCATGAGTTTCATAAACATGCCATACCGGTAAGTAATGTGCAACATATAAATCTCAAAGATCACATAAAACCTATAGCTGGATTAACATAAATAAATATAGGCATAAATATAAATATATAAATGAATGAATAAATAGATGAATAAGTAGATAAAAAATAGCCCCTGAATTAATAATAAGTCCAAGAAATGTCCAATAAGAGTTTAACTAAAGCAAGGCACAGCCCCTTTAATTCCTTGGGTGTATGGATAATTTACTTCCCCTTAATGGACAGCGGGTCTCCTCGGAAGGAAAGAGAAAAATAAGTGTGAGAAATTACATATTTATTCTAATTTCATAAACGGTGAATAAAACATATGCAAATATTTGATAATAAAAACTTTATTTTTCACACTTATTTTTCTCTTTCCTTCCAAGGAGACCCGCTGCCCATTAAGGGGAAGTAAATTATCCATACACCCAAGGAATTAGAGGGGCTGTGCCTTGTTTTAGTTGAACTCTTATTGAAAATTTCTTGGACTTATTAATTCAGGAGCTATTTTTTTATCAATTTATTCATCAATTTATTAATTTATATATATTTATGCCTATATTTATTTATGTTCATCCAGCTATAGATTTTATGTGATCTTTGAGATTTATATGTTGCACATTACTTACCGGTATGAATTGTGTATGAAACTCTTGAAGAACTGTTGCTGTGTTTGATAGTTCAGAATCATTTTGGTTATTGCAGCGCTCTCTCCATCTACCATTTTTTATTGGCTTCATTGTATTTGAAGTGTGGATCTCCCTTGGGTTGGGTGCAGCAGCATCAGCACTTTTCCTCCAGAGTCCTTTTCTTGGTTTATTAGTGTCTTCTTTCTCTAGTTGGTTTTTTAGCTGATTGTGATTATTATTGCTTGATTCAGGACTTTGGCCCTGAAATGACAAGGGTAGATCTGAAATTTTCTTTATTAGTAACAGACTATACCATTCTATTTGCAAAATAAATGCAGTTATGTGTAACGGACATTTCTGCATTTTATTATACAGATAGAATGGTATAGTCTGTTACTGGTTAATGGCAGTGTTGCTGGGGCATTTCCTTTTCTTTGTTTCTGTTGCTAGTAGATTACCCCAGCCTTTCATGTATCTGTTTGCATTAAGCTATAAATTGATCAGAGCAACTTCATTTTGTGTGTATACCACTCAAGCAGATATCCTTCTCATAATATGAAAATATACTGTGTCATTAATTGTACCCACAGACAACTTTATTATTCTATTATAAAAAACAATACATTCTCATTACCACCTTACAATACACACTGCATCCTAGTGACCCCCATGCAATACACACTTCATTCCAGTAACTACCCTACATTACATACTTAATACTAGTGACTGCCATAGAATACACACTGCATTCTAGTTACTGCCATTCATTGTGTTTTGTATGGCAGTAACTGAATTCTAGTTACCACTGATAACTGACATAAAATAGAGGTTTTGTTATTGACTGTATGATCTACTGTATACAGATGCAATTTTGGAAGCATCAGACTGTTCCTATAACTATTTGTCTTGATAAACTCAGTTGTTAGACATATACATAAAACTTTTTTTCTGGTATTGCTTTGTGTCTGGAAAAATAACATATTCCTTTATATTACCAAGAAGAAACTCAAAATATTAAAGGAAGTCTCAAAGTACCCATGTGATATATAAAATATATATCCCATATTTTACTGGCTTAGCTTTAAATAAAAGCAATGTATGTAACGAACAATGTATGAGGAAATAGCTCATGTGGCACAGCAATCTAAATATATTGAATCCCTGTATTTCTCCAATCATCCTCTCTGCCCGTCTGTCTGTCTTTAACTATCCTTTCTTCCCTTGGATATCTGCAACCATCCTTTCTGCCCCAATATGCATGCAACTAACATTTCTGCCCCTGTATCTCCCCAGACCCCCTTCTCTCCAGTCTCTGTTTTCCAAGGGTATCTCTTCAATAACCTCCTCTCATAATTCACTCACTCAGCTGTCTTGCCTCTGCTTCTTCTTATTCCCTTGCAGCATTTTGTTGTGTGAATGACACTGATGTGACCTTAGGTCAAGCTAGCCTATGGGACTGCATCTCTGCAGTGACACAGACACAGTGGCTGCTTTGCTGGCCAGCTGTTATTGTAACCTGCAGGGATAGATTTACATTGATTTTTTTTATGAATGGGTGAGTTTGCTATTGGCATACTCACCCATTCATTTTTCTGAAGCGCCGCCGGACCACCAGAGAGGTGAGTAACCTTCTCCAGGGACTTTAAGGCTTAGGGGGTGGATTAGGCTCTGGAGAAGGGAGGGTTAAGGTTAGGGCCATGGAAGGGGAAGTTAGGGTCAGGCTGCTGGGAGAGGAGACTTAGGGATAGGCTGTGGGGAAGGAAGGGTTAAGGTCAGGCTGCGGGAAGGGAGGGTTAGGGTAATAGAAGGGGAGGGTTAGAGTAAGGATTAGGGAGTGGGTTGGGGATAGAATATTGATTTACCACCGTGTTTGGTGCTCCAGGGATCGATTGCTATGCCTCTTTGAAGCATAATCAATCATTTACCCAGCCATTTCAGAACTGGCTGGGAGAGAACGGCCCCATCAAAATAGGGCCATTCGCAACAGTGACTCACACCCAATTTGCTGTTAATAAATTAATAAAATAAATAAAAGTTAACGAATAACACTGGTGACATAATGTTGGCATTAAAAGTATGAAAATGAAAATGGACAAAGGAGAGGTTATATCTCCAACTCTTGTTGAAATACAAAGATACACATTTGGGACATATTAACTAGATTAGCCATATATTTCCCTCTCCCATCGTGTCACAAAGGGTTAAGACAGCTCTCCAAAAAACTGAATTATGATTTAGAGTTTACTGTAGGAACTTGGGTGTTTTTCAGCGTAATTTGTGTAAAAATATGCCAGATATCTTGTAACTTAAAGCAGTCAGAGGAACCACCTGATTATTAATATGTAGGAAAGAGACACAGGGCTCCATTTACAAAAAATCTGTCCAGGAGCGCTAATTAGCAAAGCAAGGCCCGATGCACCTTGCAGCAAGCCTTGCATCTTCGTAAGGCATATTTACTAGTACAGATAAAAGATAGGTTAGGAACCCTATCTGTATTTTAATGTGGTGGTGGACTCTCCAGGATCCAAATTGCAGCAGGTATTGAGCGCAGCCGAGTGGTTACCTATTCATCATATTTACTAGTCCTTACCCCTCCGGCGAGGTCCAGCGTTGTGACTTTTGCCGACATCGTCGCTTGGAGCCGAAGTGCCCGCATATGTGCATTAGCTGCCTTTTGGGACTTTCAAAATTTAAAGGCAAAGAACACTGCGCATGCGTGGGACTCCGAGGCAGGCGCAACGCTGGAACAGGTAAGTTTTAACTGTCTTTTGCCTTTTTTACCTATTTTTTTCCGTTTTTATTATTTATTTAATACAAAAAAAATGAACTAAAATTGTTTAAAAAATTTCGTTTTATTTTGGGTTTTTTTAGGATTTCCCACTTTCGATTTGTATTCCAGCGGTCTCCCGATATATATACCCCTTTTTCCTCCCCCCTAATAACAGCTATTAGGAAAAGGGGGGTATATTGGGGGACCGCTGGAATACTTACCCTAATGCCATGTTTAGATGGCGTTATATAGAGTATCAGCATGGATTATTAAAATCCGCACTGATACTTTGTAAATACAGCGATCAGCTGACCCACATTCATTAGAGCAGGTCGGCGATCAGGGGAGCAAAGCTAATGATCGCCATGGAAACCATCATTGCATTGTAATTGATGATGCTTTCGTAAATGGAGCCCACAATTCTTGTCTGGAAAGTACTGAGGTTTCAACTTGTTACTTTAGTTACACCCTGCCAATCTCTCAGATGGTATAGAAACATCTCTTGTTAATATTGGATAAAGTTTAAGAATGTATTTTTGCACTTGGATTTAGTTTGTCCTAATTTAAATCAATCCAACACATATTGGGATGTATTCCAAAAAAATGTTGTGAAAAGGAAATTAATATGGTGCTTATCACTTTATTTGAGCAATTGAGGTTAATATTGCATAAAAAACCCTGTGGACTGGATCCTAAACTACATACAGATTCCGTACGTACAGATATTGCTATCCTTCATTTCGCATGTAGGAGAACCGGACACTCCCCCCTGCACTTCTACATGCGTAAGGGATCTTAAGTATTCAGCACATAATTCAGTTCATGCGGAATATTGAATTATTTGTAGGGCTTTAGCCATTAGCATGCCCATGCTCATCCACCATGTGTATCTCATATGCATGGTGGGTGGGCATGACCCTCTTGCGGAGGTTGAATTCCCCAGCAGCATCAGTCAGCAGTGTTCTGATGTAGAATTGTATGTACTGCATGTGCGCAGTACATGCTGAAAGGCATCTTAGCACCTAACATATGTAAGTTGCCTATTTCCATTTGGAGGTATATGATGGTCAGGAGCCTTTGCTTCTCCTTTTTCTCCCAAAGAAAGCTTTATAGTGGCTATAAAGAAAATTAAGTTATATATACTTTTATGTATTTTTATTGACCAAAGGCTAACCTCCCTGTGCTTGAAAATGGGTAGCACTGGTCAATAACACAATCCCTCATGAACACTTTGTGTATTATAGGATGGTGAGCATTTAGAAATACAATAAAGTCAGACTACATTAACTACAGACTAGATATGAGGTTCCTGAAATGTCTTGGTACTTTGGTGCTAATTCTGAAACTCATCTTTGACTCCTACCCGGTATGGGTTCTTTTATTTTAGTTTCAAAATAATGTATTTGATAAGGTCTTTACAGGTTGGCTTTGCTGGAGCATTATTAATATGTTGGATCCACTACAGATCTATTAGTTATGGTCTGCCTTGGATTGTTAATTATTTAGTTTGTTTTTCTTACGCATATACGCAATCTACATAACAAAAAGATACGTAGACTGCGTAAAAAAAATTACTATACATGCGCGGTATCACATTTCGGTAAACACCGGACGTATATTCAATACGCCCGGTGGTCTGAATACAGGCCCAATTGCGTAACCACTGTATGTGCAGCAGTATCACTAGAAAATGTGCACTGCACCAGGTGACAGGCCCTTAGAGCAGGGGTATGATTAATCTGCTAGGCTCAGGCCCCATAGCAAAGAGCCCAAGGAGGGCCCAAGTCTTGAACCATGGAGCCAAGGGCAGAGCTGGGTGTAATCGGTACAGGTTGGAGTGATGCAGTGTTGAGAATTGTCTTAAGCTTCATCGCCTGTGACAACTTGCTGTTGTGAGTGTGGGTGGGAGTAGGAGTGGCCCACTTTCTCCTCCAGGCCCCATAGCAGCCATACCCCTTGCACTCACTCTAGTTACGCTACTTCCTCAGAGGGGTGACACTCTATCTAACTATCAGTACTTCCCTCAATATTATCTTAGCAGTAAATACATTGTCACATTGCTTGATCCTTATTAACAGTGGTAGCAGTGTCTCTGCATCTACTGTCTGCATTCTATAAGAATGTCACATGACCTTCAGTCATCAATATTTTTTGGGATTTAAAGAATGCATATGGAAGATGGAGAGATTCAACTCCGGCTTACGGGGGACTTACACCAGTCATTTACGTAAGACCTCTGTCTGGGTATATCTGCGCATGCGTGCGCCAGATGTTTCCTGTGCGTAAGTACTAACTTGCATAAAGAAGTTACATACATTAGTTTTTACGCTGAAGGGGCAGACTCTTCATTTACGATGGCTGTATGCCCACCATATAGGTGGGTATAGCCATGTAAATGAGGGGGTGGGGGAAGCCCCCTTACTACTAAGTTTGCAGCCATACTAGTTGTAAAACTTAAGGTGGGAAACTGGACACATAAGTGTCCAGATTTTCTACTGGCAGCGGGGAGTACACTCCCCACTATGAGAGTGCTAACTATTGTTTAATCTGCCACCTGCTGGGGCTTTCAATTGGGCCCAGGTTTCTTTAGTTTTGCCCCTGGGCAGAAGTCAAGCATGCTGATTGGAGGATGGCACTGGCCATTTACAGATTAATGGCAGTTGCATCAAACATCTGGTTTGATGTGTAATGAGAAGGTGAGGGTTCTCTTTTTTTAAATAAGAAAGTAAATAAAAAGGTGGAGTAGTCTTATTTTTAATAAGGGGGTCACAGGCATTTATATGAATCTATCTAATGGTGAATCCTAGCGCTCAGTAAGTGGATGAGGCAGTTTGAGAGCTTAAAATGCAAAGAAATACCATACAGCCCAAATTGTATGTATAAACACAGTACAAAATTGAGTTATTCAAAATAACTTATATCAATGCTGCGCTCATCTGTTTGCACCAGTCCATACCACAGAAAATCATTCAGTTAAAATAAGGTATAAATAGTTGCAGAGTTTGTTTAAAGAGTCAATTAGAGTCAATGGGCCTGATCCAGAACTACGCTTCAAAGCGATTTTACGCGTGGCAGAGACGTAAAATCGCAGTTTAGAACGCATTGCGCATGCGCACCATAGAAAATACGCACATTCACGTAGCGTAATTGTGAACGTATGGGACATTCACATATGTGTCACGTAAATACTTATGTGTGGGCGTGCCAAATTTACGTTACTCCACGTGTGGGCGTGCCAATTTTACGTGAGACAACAATACGTTCGATTTACGTGAAGTAGGTGGAGGTTTGTATGTAAAGTGTACAGTATGGGCGTGCTAAGCGGCGTACGTTCACGTAGTCTATACGTCCGTTAGCGGACGCACGCTGTTACGTGAGAAAAAGTTAAGGTAGGGTTTGGGAAGCGTATCTTGACAAAATACGTCCGTGCAAGGAGTGTGCCGAGGGGAGTGTAACGAACTTACGTGCACGAAAATACGCTCCGCGAATAAACGTACGGCACACGTAGTTCTGGATCTACCCCAATATTCGGAAGACGGTTTAGTGGTGTGCAGGGTATATCATAAGTAGTATATAATTGCACTCACCACTTCGTTGTAGTAATTGAAATGTCCGTCTAACGTTGCTTGAAACTTCTGCTGTTGCGATGTCCGGTCTATCTATTTAGCTGGGATGTAGATAACGGAGGTGGATTCCTCTATTTCTTTTCTCTCCTTTGTCAGATGTATGAAGCTGCGTTATTAAAAACATTATGAAAAGTTGCACAGTTCTTTAAACGAACTGTGCAACTATTCATAATGTTTTGCAAACCTTCTTTAACTGAATGATGTTTTGTGATATGGATTGGTGCAAACAGATGAGCGCAGCATTGATATAAGTTCTTTTGAATAATTCAGTTTTCTACTTTGTATGAATCTTCTTTTTTTTAAAGTTATTTACCATATATATGATTGATTTAATCTTGTTAACTGTTAATTTGTGTGACTTGAATTGACTATTTCAAATATCTATGCTGATTGTGGAGTTTTTAAATCGCATGATATTAATCATAAGATCCTGGTCTTTAGTAATGGTCAGTCCATTGCACAAAAAAAAATACAGTCCTTCCTAGAGTTAGGTGGCTATGATATAACAGTGGACAGTGATACTTCTGCTAACGTATTATCTGTAACGTTCTGAATAAGTTTGCTGGGAGATGGATAGCCCAGTATCGCAAGAGCTAGAAAGCTGGGAAGGTTTAATAAAATGACACCTGTTTATGTGAACTGTACTGTGTTACACTTTCATTGCTGAAAACTGCTGTCCAACCTGCTGTTACTGACTTTACATACCCCTATACAGATGTATAAAACATTTTATAGAAATAAAAAAACTAATGATATATCCAATGTACTGGTAAGTATAAAACACCCCAGTTATTAAATTATAATAACTGTTGCCATGTTTTTCCTATTCAAGAACTTGACTGTGCTATAACTATGTTAAACCCATGCTGCCATATGATAACTTAACCAGTATGCAATAATGCACAAGAGAGAAGATGTGCATAGAATGGATTCAGTGCGATATCATACAAGGCCTACCTGTATATACTATTGTCTAATGTTATATCTTGCTCTGTAGACATGTCTTACTGATATGACCTGTGATGCCATATACAGCTCCTCTATAGATTCATTTTTAATAGCATATGTTCTTCAAACCCTTTTTACTGGTCAGAATGTTAATGTAAAGAGAAGAGGGTGACTTTGAGGAACCTCCAAATAAGTCACAAAAAAGCTACACCTGTCCCTTTTCCAAAACAACAATGGGTATTTCTGCTAAAGCAAATAATTTTAAAGACACTGAATCATGATTGTTAATGTTACACAGAATCTTAACAAAATGTTCCATCATCTTTGGAACCTACTATTCTTTTCTTACAGCCATTTCCTTTTTTGACGATCGTTGTAACTTTGATTACTTTTTTATCTCTCGGCTCTGTCATGACAATCACTTAAGTTCTGTCTCCTGCTGTTATTCATCAGTTTTTACCTTTATATGTTCCTGGGAATTTCTTAGCTCTCCTTCATCTTTCGCTGTTCCCTCTTATGTCAGATTTCCATTTCTCCATTTGGCCCCTCTCTATGTCTGGCTTCCTCCAGGGTCCTTGTTATATAAAAACATAGTGCCTTCAAACCATTTGATCTGTTTGCCACTACTCAGTAAGGGAAAGGAACTTTTTCTCTTTAATTCATGCTAAGAAAAGTCCTAGTGAAATAGAGCTTCCATGTCTGAAGCCAGAATGATATTTTGACACTGGTGTGAACAATTAATTTAATTAGGTAAGGAAAAATAACAGCAATTTTATTTACAGTTTATGCAACCAATATATTTATGGAATCCCCATGTAGGTGGCAAAAAACTATTATACTGAATTGTGATAAAGAAATATTCCCATTCCAGTTTTCAATTTCCACAATAGAGGTATAACTTACATTAATTATAGAAAAATATATATAGTAGACTGTAAAACTATGAAGATACTTATGTTTAGTTGACTGATAAACATATTTGAAGCTAAAATAGTAATGTTAGTGTATAAGGACCGGATTCACACTTACAATTTTGCTACTTTTCCCGGGCATATTTTTAGGTACGGTTGAACAGCGCATGCGTAGTAACTTTTTTTACGCAAGCTACGTAGGATTTAGGCGCGGAAGTCCACTACGCACGGATTTGTAAATCGGACTTAGTGACATACGTACGGAGGGGTGTGGTTGTCTTCCGTATGTGCGTAGTTTAGTGAAAGTGGGTGGGGGTATTTAGTCCTTTTAAATGGACTAATATGGGCGCGGTTTGTCATGTATGCAGGTACGGAAGGTAAATATGCATGTAACTACAAACATAGAGTTAAGGTTGCCCTATGGACGCATCACCGAACAACCGTCCATGTGAGGGGGAGTGTCATGGGTGTTGCCTTGCCACGTACGTGCATAATTTGCGTACTTTATACACACACACACCTTTGAAGACGGCCCTAAATGTTCAAAGCATAACTTATGACAATAATGTTAACATCATAACTATAAAATATAAAAACAAAACTTGTATGACAAGTCTTGAAAATCTAGCTTTTATGTTGGAACTATGTGTATTTGGTTAATGAAAACTTTTTTCAGTTGGATGGAATTCTTCTCTTAGATATATTATGGTATAACATGTTGTCCTATGGTCTACTATTTTTTATTCTCAAGCATGGGAGCAGTAAGAAATTAGGGTATGTTTTAAAAGATGTGGGCATGCTTTACGGTTGTGAGAGACAGATGGCAGCACCATCCGGTTCATAGAATGTATGTTACATTTACATTCCAAGAGCAGTGTGTTATCATCCATTTTCTCCACCTGCGTGGGTCATCCATCGATATTCATTATCAGTTGAGTGATGTGGAGAAGGTGTCATGGACATAGAGATACGTTTAGGGATGCAAAAGTTTGAGAACGACTGAACATAGTGCGAGAATGAACTGAAGCAGTCACGATATGCACCAGCAGATCGTGCAACATGCTTATTAAGGGTTGCAGATTAACCATGGTAGAGATTGCTTTCAAAGTCAACATTTCTGCATGTTCTGTGCATACCATCCTGCGTGAAGACTGAAAATGCACGTTTCCTCCAGATGGTTGCCGCATATGCTGACTGAAAAACACAAGGCTGCTCATGTGCAAATGAGTCAGGCAATTTTGAGACAGGATAACAACATGAATTGTGCTTTCCTTTCATCAGTTGTCACCATTTTCCAGTGGTCTCAGCATCTCCCCTCCAAAAATGTGTGCGGTTAGAGGGAGACTATGTTGAGAAGTGACAGTATTTTCAGCTTCCTGGTGTCTGTGCTCTTCAGGAAAATAATAGGAGATCTTAGAACTTCAATTCACCTTGTAGATGTTAGATGTTGTGGCATTTAACAGACTATTCAAATTGCTAATTAAACATTAATTATTGACTACAATATTTTCTTATAATAAAGATAACACCTATACTGAAGTGAGAAACCTGATAGCCAACAACACTATAAATAATTAGAGACTGGAAGTTTGTTTTAGGACAGTGCTATGGCCCATTTTGGCATCTGTGACCTTATTATGGCTATTGCACGTGTTGATGTTTTTAAATGAACACTGTATTATGTGCGTGATGTAGCAGAGCTGATCCCGGTTGCATACACAAGACCAACTAAGTTAAATATAAAAAAAAACATTGACCTACTTCATTGATTTGGGAAGTTTGCTTACAATGAATCCTGAGAGAATAACCACAGGACTGTGCTCTACAGAATACATTGACATAAAAAAGGTAATCAACTATAAGAAATAATTCTGAACCTAAATTGCAGAGAAAAAAATACCCTTTCTTTTCAGGCATAAATATTATCTGTTTGAAAGCATCACTATAATACACCATTGCCTCAATACAAATTTATTTTGTATATAGAAACTATATCAGAACATAATTTAGTTACGCAGGGGTGGCCAAGCTCGGGCATCGTGAGCTACCAACGGTTCATGTTTTCCAGGTCTCCTCAGATAGTCAGAGGTGAGATAATCACTACCAACTGTAGATCTTTTTGAATGTGTCAGTAATACCGCGTTCAGATTGCCACTGCCTAAAAAGCCAGCTTTTTAGGCAGTGGGCAAAATTTTGAAAATTTTAGCCTGGTGTGTTCAGACTGAGCTGAAAACACCGGCTTTTTTTTTTTCTCTCTTTTTTTTTTTTTTTTTACAAGCCGGCGGCTATTTAAATAGCCGGCTTTTCAGCGCAGTGTGGTTACCAGAACAAAGGACAAAACCCCAGGACCTCAGTAGTCCCATATTTTATACCATGATAATTAATTTCATTTCAGTTTTTTTAATGTTTGTAATTATTGTTCTATTGTAATTTATTGGTTTGGGTCTTTTTGTGGAATAATGGAGGAAATTGTTGCTTACATAATAGAATACACTTGGCTGTAAGAGGTTAAACAAAATATTGTCTTTATAGGTGAGCATTCAGACTGAGTTAAAAAGCCTGCTTTTTCACTGCAGCCGGCTTTTTCATCAAAAAAGCCGGTGTTTTCAGCTCAGTCTGAACACACCATTAGTAATGAACACACCTGTGCTACAACAAGGAGATCTGGAAGACATGGACTGTTGGTAGCTCACGAGGCCCGAGCTTGGCCACCTATGCCCTAGAGTATTAAAAATTGCAATGAGCTTTTGGGGTTTTAGTAGCTGAAATTGTGTTTGGACCAATTAAGCTTCAGAAAACATGTATAATCTTCATCAGCACTAACTCACTCCCAGAGTAGCAAGCTGATTTTAATGAATGATGCCTCTCACTTGTAAAGTGAGGTTCGTTCATGGACCTGAAGGCACAAAAGCACTTATGGTCAGGTGGGATTTATACGGGTATTAAAAAGACTGTTCATTGAGAAAGACTTACCTTTATCACTTTATGGGAGAGTAGCAGCCGTCAAAAGCCAAAAATTTCATATATTCTTCAAATGCTCCCCATTTAAATTAAATCACATGATGTTAAAATTTGTCAATTGATGATATTGAAATTAATATGGCATGATAAGAAACCTCGTATATCCCTGGCTAAGCTTCACCTTCCTAGGACGGCGGGCGGACTAGGGCTGCCTGATTTAACTTCTTTTACGCAGGCAATCTCATTTCGATATATGGCAGATTGGCTGCTTCAGAGGGAGACCTATACTAACCGCTCTCTGGAGGAAGCCCTATTTTACCCATATGCCCCTGCGGCCCTACTGATCACTCCAAAGAAAAATATACCTACTAACTACATTAACAATATTCTTCTTAAAGACACCTATAACATGTGGGTCCAAGTGAATCGTAAATACAATAGTGATCCTGGTGTTACTCCCTATGTGGGGCGACCCTAATTTTCCCCCTAGCCTCCAAAATAAGACATACCTGCTGTGGAAAGAAAAAGGTTTTAAGGCAATTAATAATATCTTTGATCCAGGAGGGACAATCCTTGCATTCCAAGACATTAAAACCAAAAATAATTTACCCAACCAACACTTCTACATGTATTTACAGGCCAGACATTATGCCCAATCGATGTCAAAAACTCATGTAGCTAGAGAAGAACCAGATGGTCTCCAACAACTGCTCCACTATGTCAAAACCAATAAATACAAAACCAGACTATTACAACGAGAAATTTTGGCATTTAATAGTGTAAAACTGTGGCTTCCCACGGCACAGAGGTGGGAAAGTGACATTGCTTCTATAGATTCCTCAACCATATTGCTTACCAGACACGAGAGAGTGATGCGCGTTCTGCACCCAATTACAAGAGACACACTTTAAAACGCTCCACAGAGCATATATATCGCCGTTGCAGCGGAGACATATGGTGTCAGGTGAAACGGGGCGTTGTCTAAAATGGAGGGGGGAAGGGGCCACCTTCTTCCATTGCATTTGGGAGTGCAGAAAAATTGCATACTTTTGAAATAAGGTGATTCAATACATAAATGTCACTTATTCTCACTATCGCTTCATAAAGATCCCTTGGCCTTGTTATGTGCTAATTTTGATACCTGGGGGCTTAACCCCTCTGACTCTGAATTAATCCCCATACTTATATTAATTGTAACCATAGCCGAAAAAACCATCTTGAATCAGTGGACGTCCCCGATTCCTCCACTCCTGGGCAATGTAAAATCCTTATTGATGTGCACATTATATTTTGATAGAAGAGCAACAATGCCAGATAAAGAGAAAGGAGTATAGAGATTTTATAAAAAGTGGGGCCCATTCATAGATCATTTAGAAGGTCCAATGCAAGAACAGATTTGCCAAATATTTGAGCATACCACCTGGTACCTTCATAGGCAACAGCTAGAATCTGATTGGTTGCTATGGGCAACATCTCCACTTTTCCAAACGCGGAGACCACTGAGGGCCCCATCGCGCAGCCCGTCAGATGCAAATGGTACTTGTCATTGAAAAGAAAGTAATTCTGTTTTAAAGTTTTTTCCAATAATGTCAAAAACAAAGCTACTGGGGGACCTGTATATAAATCACAATGATTAATTTTGTTACTCACTGCTTGTAATCCCTCCTCATGTGGGATTGAGGTGTACAAGCTTGAAACGTCTGCTGTGATTAAGGTAGTACCTGGTGGAATGTTGGTGAGTTTGTTTAATTTATTTAAAAGGTCTGTCGTATCTGCTATAAATGCGCGGCTCTGTTTGACAATGGGCTGGAGGTAGAAAAACAATTGGATACATTGCAAAACAAAGACTCACTCGCCAATATAATTGAGCATCCCGGGGGTGATTGCACAGATTTGTGTATTTAGGGGACGGTGTATAAAAGGGGTACTTTGGGGTAGTCTGTAGTCATATAGCGGCATACCTCTTTGGTGATTTCTCCCTTTTCCTCTGCTTGCTTCAGCAAAGTGTCCAGTTCCTTTTTAAATTGTTGTGTCGGATTAGTGGGGAGAAGACAGTAAACTTGTGGATCTGATTGTTGCCTGTTAATCTGTTTGATGTAATCAGCGCGGTCCTGAAGAACTATCGCGCCCCCCCCTTGTCTGCAGGTCTTATTATGATAGTAGGGTCATCAGCCAGGTCTTTCAGAGCTGCCATCTCTTTTTTAGAAAGATTGGGGATGCATTTAACTTGTTTAAAAGTCTTTTCTTTATCAGACAGGATCCTTGTGAATGCTTTAATGGATGCGTTATTGGATGAAGGATCAAAGTTAGAAGCTGTTCTGAAAGGAGTCCTCGTAAAGTCTGTAGTGGGTTTCTTATTAAAGAATTCTTTGAGGCGCAGTTGCCTGTTGAATCTTGCAACCTCTAGTTTCCACATGAGTGCATCAGGTTGAGTAGTGGGCACAAATGTGTTTAGAACATCTGTATGTGCTTGTGACAGACTAGTGAAAGTGACTTCTTTGACGTCCCCTTGCCCCTCTGGTTCTGCCTCCCCCGCCTCGTTGGCCTAGATCCCCGTGCCCTCTTTGAGCGCGGGTGCAAACCCCTAAAGGGGGCTTCTGCTGGGAGGTAGATGTGAGGGAAACTTGTTCTATTGATGGTTCAGTTTCGCTGGCTGATGTTGAACTGGATCGTTCCGATTCTAAATGTTCCAGGGGGTGATATCATCATTAGTTTTTTAGGTTTTTAGGGGGCTGTCGGTGTTATTCAGCCACCCATACACACAAAGTTTTGCATAGTCTCTGTTAACAATGGTAAACTTGTTTCTTTTAAAGGCAATCAGATCTCCTTTGTACTTGTCGATCTCCTGTTGTAACTTAGACATCCAATCAGTACTTGGATCCAAGATTAAGGTGGGTTTGTGCATTGTTTCAAACTCTGAGATCTTTGCTCTGGTATTGGTAAGGGTCTCCTTGCATTCCCCTATAACCAAGAGCATCAGGTCAGGAGAACACTTGTTTAATATAGAAACCCAGCGTCGGCAGAACTCCGGGTTCTGGCGGCCAATTGTGGGTATGTTTTTCTTTTTTTTTTTAATTCTTTATTTTATTTCCAAAGGAAAACAAATAACCGATACACATTCACATGAAAAGTGGCACTCCACAAGTAAAGAGACATTACAATAATACGCATATAAGACACCAAATAGTAGTAGTAGGGAGAAGTGTCTTGACAATATGAAGGTAAGCAGTGTTCTTCTGCGGTATCGTTATAAAACAATCTGAATATAGGAAAATGAACAATGAAGCAAGAAAAAAAGGGGGAAGGGGAAAACCAAAGGGAGGAGGGGGAGGGAAGGCCAGAAAAGAAAAAGCAGTAAAAAACAATACAAAACAAAAATCTCTCAGGTATAGCACTAGTCAGGTACAATAAAGCTACATCAGAAAAATGAACCAAAATGGAGCCAGCACACCTTCTACTTAATAATAGAGTGAGGGTCTGTGCCCGGGGTCGCAATCCCCCAAATTCTCTAAGCCGCATAGGTAGAGCAGTTCACCATAACCCATCGGAGCATAATAGAGAAAAGGAGATATGGAAAGAGGAGAGATTCCTTGTTAAATTTTCCCCATGGAGGCAAAAATTAGTTGTAGAGGGATCTAGAAGGAGTGAGATTAGGAAGCACTACACAAGGTATTGAAGTCCGGGGAAAGTTTAAATTCCGTCCAGGGGAACCATATAGTAGTGAATTGTTGGAACTTATCATTTGCTGACAAGGCTATATTGTCCATATTATAGTAGAAGTCAATTCTATCAATCCATTCCTTAATGGAGGGGGGGGAAGAAGATTTCCAATGGACCGGTATCACTGCCACCGCAGCGTTGCTAAGGTGACGAACAAGAGAGTTTTTATATACAGAAATTGGGGAATTATCTAACGCCAAGAGCCAGAACTCCGGCTCGCCCGAGATTTCACCCCCCCCTAGGAGTCTAGCGGTGTCTATAACAAGTTTCCAAAAGGGGTTGATCAGGCTTCGTTGTTTCTTATTCCTATTTTCCAACAATGTTCACATCTCTCTTCCTTATAGATATGTAGAGTCCGTGTACCCCAAAAAGTACCCTCGTAGATCAGTACGTAATTACCGCTAAATAACCGCTAAAACTGCGAAAAATAGCACAAAGGCGAATGTTAGTTCAAACTTACGCAACAGAGTTTACTCAACAGAATCAGGTTAACAGCAAGATACAACAACACAGTATTCACGCAGCGCAGCCGACCAGGAAGGCAAAGACGATCAGTCCAGACGTCTTCTCAGGAAAGAATGAGAGTGAGTGTCCCAAAACAAAGTCCTTTTATGTCCATACATCAAAGGGGTAGCCGATCTTCTGCTTGATTGGAGGGATCTCAATCCTCTTGGTGGTTCCTAGGTCATCATTGGTCCTGGGGTCTTCCATTGTTCTCCTCCTGGAGGGTCATCCGCATATCCTTCATTCATACACATTTTACACTCTAATCTAGCATAGCGCATAACTACTGCCGCAAACATGCGGTCTTATTAGCGTCTAGCTAACATTATGGGTTATGATTTAAGCTACCCTATGAATATAAACAATACATATAAAGTCCATTCAGAAGCTGTTTGGCGATTTTCTCCTGTTTACTCCGTCTGTAGAGATAAAGCACTGTTTTAATAAATGGGAACATTTTA
>WWET01001255.1:369485-383131 GCA_011038615.1 Limnodynastes dumerilii
AATAGATCTATAATTGGCTCTATGTGCCTACTCTTTGTCATCTTCGAGTGGCACTTTTCTGTCCTAGTAGTTGGTATATTACTTTCTGGTACTTATTCCCACAAAATTTAAATTTATTTTTGGTAGATATTTGTTTATAAATAATTCTCATTGATACGATTAGTATATACTGATTTTAAATTCATAGGGAGGTTAGTAGAATATAGATGTAGCCTTCCGGCGCAATGTATTTTTGACACCATCCCCTTGGATTAAATTAGTTTCAACTTCCCTTTTATTAAACAACTAACTTCTTAATGTGTTATTTTGAAGCAATGTTAATTGTGTATGCAATGTTTGTTATATATGTTTGCACTTTTAGTTATCTGCTTATGATCCTATATCGGTTTATTTTGTACGTATCCCTCGATTGGCATATGCATTTTAGTTTTTTAATTAATATTTTGTATGACGTAGATTTTAGTATATTTAATTTTATATAGGGTTGTTCAATGAAAGTACAATTTATCTAAATTGATTCAATTTTTTTTATGGGCACTGTATTTCATAGTTACACAATACCTGATCGGTACTTGAAGGGTTAATACCCAGTAGCTTTAAGTACTCCCCTGGTTAATCCCACGTCAACCCCCTGACGAAGTCCATTTGTGGATGAAACGCGTAAGGGTGGGATCTATTCCTCTCCTCCATACTGCACGTGTTTCCCGACCAGAGTGTATGTTCAATCCGAGTGCCGTTGACTCCTGCAGCCGGCGAGTATCGTTGTTCTACACGTGTCTGTGTTTACATGCGGTTTTTATCTGTATATCCGGTACGTGGCTTGGATAGCTTGCGTCCAGAATAATAAAAAGCCTTATTGCACTATGAAGCGCTCCTGTCCCATTTTTATCTCTCTCTCTCTCTCTCTATATATATATATATATAGATCCAATGTTTCAGTCCTTTTACTTCAGGGAATATATATATATAAATACACAAATAGGTGCGCTCACTTATATATAGATCCAATGTTTCAGTCCTTTGACTTCAGGGAATATATATATATAAATACACAAATAGGTGCGCTCACTCAGTCCCGGTATTTAGTTCAAAATAGTAAGTCCAGAAAAGTCCAATGAATGCTTGATGAAACCGCGTCTTCCCTTTATATTGTCGGACCTTTGGTTCCGGCTCTGTAGTAGAAAAGAAGAAAAAAGAAAAGGGGGCGCCTTATGGTGAAATAAGTTCTTTATTAAGAGTTTCCAGACACTAGCAGCAAAGCGTACCAGATAGATCTCTTGTAACAGTGCAATCAATAAAACATCTGCGGGTATACAGCGTGTTCCGTTACCGGATAACAATTACCAGCATCCTGGACAGGTAACCGATGGAGACGCCGTCTACACGTGGACAGGTAGGATCGTGAGATGACTCCGACCCTACGCGTTTCGTCACAAAAGTGACTTCATCAGGGGGTGGGGGAGTTGTCTCAGGACTATCCTATTTATGTGCTCATCTTTAAAGTGAAAACGTATAGTTCTCTCCAAAATATAACAATGTTTCTCATTAGGCAAAAATACATGCGTTGAAAATTATGGCTTGCATACCGATAATACAACATAAATGGACAATCCTAAACAATGCGCAGAACTACAAAGTAAAAAATATATAAATAAAAAACATATATATAAAAAACATCAGCCAATGATTTAAAATAATAATACAATAAAAATATATTCCCAACCCTTTTGTTTAAATATAACTAATTTCATAGCAGGCGAATAATACCAATTATCCTTTCTGTACATATCTAACCACTTACATAAAATCCATAAATAGTTTTTTGTAGCCAGATAATTTTACAATATAGGCAGCTTCATGAGAATAACACATCCTTAAAAATATAAATATATATGATGTAGGTATGATAAACCCTATTAAGAACCACACACAGACCCCTAATTAGAATGATCATAGAATTAAAAAGAAAAAGAAAAATTATTTTCATAACTATACTACAAATTTAAAGAAAGGGAAATTGGACCTACCCCGAATGGAGTACTAATTCATACAAATCTTATACCTACTATAAGTATTATTGGGGTAAGAACATATAATGTTCATAAACTAAAATAAACTAAAATAAACCCCGCTACATATCAAATTTATATCTATACACTAGAGGAAGGGAGTGAGTTCAAATCCTTCGTTCAGGCCATGTGGCACAATAGTGTCAAGGGTAACAATCCAAAAGGATTCACGCTGTAATAGTCTGGTTTCTCTATCTCCTCCTCTGATGTCACGAGGAACCCATTCGATGGCCTTTACTTTCAAGCAGCCAGTATCACCTCCATGTGCCTGAACTACATGTCTGGACAGGCTATGGTGGGGAAACTTATGTTTGATGTTACGGAGATGTTCCAAAATTCTCACTTTCAACATCCTCTTCGTTTTTCTGACATATCGGAGACCACAGCAACATTCGATTAAATATACCACATAAGTGGTTACACAATTCATATAGTGTTTGATCTTAAACTGGGCACTTTTAGTGCTATTTTCAAATGTTTTCTTATTAGGATGGCATAGCTTACAGACTTTACATTTGGTACAAGGATAAAAACCTAATACCTTTGGTAAACTAGCTAAACTAGCTACCTCTCTAGGGGGAAGGTAGCTGGGGGAGACTATAGACTTCAGATTTCTCGTTTTTCTAAATCTTAGGGCAGGATTGGAGGGTAAAATAGTTTTCAAGAACGGGTCCATCTGTAAGATAGACCAATGTTTCTTGAGCATCCCACGGATCTGACTGCCTGCGTCGCTAAAGGTGGTGGTAAAAGCGCAGACATTATTATCCGTGGTCTCAACTTTTTGTTTATACTCGAGCAAAGAGTCCCGATCTCTCTCTCTTGCCCGTCTATACCCAGACTCAACTAGTTCCTCAGGATATTGTCTCTCGAGAAACTTTTCTTTAAACTGTACTGCTTGTTCATCATAACTTCTTAAGTCTGAACAATTCCGTCTCAATCGGACAAACTGTGAGAACAGAATGTTGGACTTCCATTTTTTATGATGGCAGCTGTTAAATTGCAGATAACTATTCGCATCAGTTTCTTTAAAGAATGTTGTAGTTGTAAGTTTGTTTCTCCATTCTTAGGTGCTCTTATTTGCAAGTCTAAAAACTCTAAAGTGTCGCCCCCAAACTTGGATGTAAAACGTAGACCCAGGTTATTAGTATTTAATTGGTCTACAAAGGAATCAAACTCCATTTTGGTACCACTCCAGACAATCAGGAGATCGTCTATATATCTCCGATACAATTTAACAGGGGACTGCGATGTACTGATGGAATATATATTTTCTCGCTCCCAGCTTCCCATATACAAATTGGCAAAGCTGGGAGCGAAAATCGTACCCATCGCAGTCCCCATTATCTGGAGGTAATATTTGCCCCCAAACAGAAAATAATTGCTCATTAAGACAAAGCTAATGCATCGTAGCAAGAATTTTATTTTACATTCAGATACAGTATTGTCTCCCTCCAGTACCCGTTCTAACACCTCTAAAGCCTGGGAATGGGGAATCGAGGTGTACAGGGCTTGCACGTCCACTGAACACAACTGCAATGACGAATCCCATTGTAAATCATTCTGGAGTCACGATCCTACCTGTCCACGTGTAGACAGCGTCTCCATCGGTTACCTGTCCAGGACGCTGGTAATTGTTATCCGGTAATGGAACACGCTGTATACCCGCAGATGTTTTATTGATTGCACTGTTACAAGAGATCTATCTGGTACGCTTTGCTGCTAGTGTCTGGAAACTCTTAATAAAGAACTTATTTCACCATAAGGCGCCCCCTTTTCTTTTTTCTTCTTTTCTACTACAGAGCCGGAACCAAAGGTCCGACAATATAAAGGGAAGACGCGGTTTCATCAAGCATTCATTGGACTTTTCTGGACTTACTATTTTGAACTAAATACCGGGACTGAGTGAGCGCACCTATTTGTGTATTTATATATATATATTCCCTGAAGTATATAATGTTTAATCTTAAACTGAGCACTTTTAGTGCTATTTTCGAATGTTTTCTTGTTGGGATGACATAGCTTACAAACTTTGCATTTGGTACAAGGATAAAAACCTACTACCTTTGGTAAACTGGCTAGACTAGCTACCTCTCTAGGGGGAAGGTAGCTGGGGGAGATTATAGACTTCAGATTTTTCGTTTTTCTAAATCTTAAGGCAGGATTGGAGGGCAAAATAGTTTTCAAAATCGGGTCCATCTGTAAGATGGGCCAATGTTTCTTGAGCATCCTACGGATCTGACTGCCTGCGTCGCTAAAGGTGGTAGTAAAAGCGCAGACATTATTATCCGTGGTCTCAACTTTTTGTTTATACTCGAGCAAAGAGTCCCGATCTCTCTCTCTTGCCCGTCTATACCCAGACTCAACTAGTTCCTCAGGATATTGTCTCTCGAGAAACTTTTCTTTAAACTGTACTGCTTGTTCATCATAACTTCTTAAGTCTGAACAATTCCGTCTCAATCGGACAAACTGTGAGAACAGAATGTTGGACTTCCATTTTTTATGATGGCAGCTGTTAAATTGCAGATAACTATTCGCATCAGTTTCTTTAAAGAATGTTGTAGTTGTAAGTTTGTTTCTCCATTCTTAGGTGCTCTTATTTGCAAGTCTAAAAACTCTAAAGTGTCGCCCCCAAACTTGGATGTAAAACGTAGACCCAGGTTATTAGTATAACTAATGGGTGGCAAAAAATAGGTAGATAGGTAAGTATAATAATAGAGAATCGATATTCAGCGCTCAAGGTAAGTGTATTCTAAAAGGAATAAGTAATTAACAGTAACCAGATATCCTAGACTTCAAATCCAGCAGCTACCAGGGATGACCAATCCCCAAAAGACAAAAAGAGATAATGAAATGGAAGCGCTAAGGATTGGTCTAAGAAAAATGTTTAATAATAACACCAATAAAAACTAAAAGTAATAAAAATATTCACTGTTGCAACGTTCCCATTAGGCACTATACATATCAACATATATTCAACCTTTGGTTTGAATGAATCGATCGAACTAGACCACTGACAGTGCGTTCACTTTGCCTCCCACTTTGGTTCTATTTTAATATCTGTTATGTGTAGATGTGAGCAAATGAGTATTTATACACATGGGGAGTCACATATTGGATAAATTTACATTGTTTAATCATTAAATTTCTAATTGTATTTTTATAATTTTTGTTATTTTTAATTTATCATTAACATGATTAATAATAATGTTTTGAATGTGTATTTGCATGTATATGCATGGAGATAAAGGAGAGAGATATTTTCTCCACGGAACCTGATGTTCTATATATATGATAATATCTTTGGATAAAACTAATCTTACTATATGAAGATTATAAATAATTATTATATAGGTCTAATATGAATTGATCATTTGGGTAAACAAATTATTGTTAAAGATCTGTTGTTAGAGATGAATCTGCTGTGAATTTGAGTGTCCTACTGAAGCCGTTTATTAAAGCCGTTCACTGAAGCTAGTTATTGTAGGCTATAGATATTTGCTAACCAGAAATAGCCTGAATGAGATTGTGCATATTGTTTATAATATTTAAAAAAAAACATTTTTATCTAATTACTAATTTGAAATGCTGTTATTTTAAGAAATTAAATGGGGAATACCATTGCAAAATAAGATCGTTTTTACACAAATTAATTAGCCCTCAAACACCTGTCAGGAGGGTACTTAAAGCACTCAGGACAAACCTTAGAGATCTTTTGCTCTCTGATGAAACCACGTATGGAGAAACGCGTAAGAGCCTAAGTAATAATTGCAACATATAACATCGGACTTCCCAGCATTGAACTTTTTATTTCAGTTTAATACTGTTTGCTGGGTTTATGCCTCCTTTATTTATTGCGGACCTTTGATTGGAGTATACATAAGTTGGCTCATAAGCAGCTTAGTCTCACGGCTCTGTGAGCTCAGCTCACAATCACCTGCGGCTTGCAATACCAGGATCTGTCTGGGATACCTCATCTTTTGAAAGAGCCCTTGGTGTGTTCACTGACAGCAACACCAGCGATCTGTCCTGGAGACCTCACTGTTTGAAAGAACCCTAAGCTCCGGTTTACGGACACACCGCACCAGCCACACTACAGCTTGATAAGATCTGTGTGGTAAAAAAGTGAGTACTACATCTCTCCTCCATACTATACACACCGGTTTTGGGACATATCACGAGGCTCTCAGCTAGGCTGAATGAAACCATTCATAGCTTCATCAAAGTGGTATTAACTTTTGACATCCACAAATCTGGATCCGTTGACTACCACTCCTATTCAACTTTCATCTACCACTAGTATACTACCCACCAATACTATCGTCTAAAGCACACTTGGAAGGTGGTGCTTTTATTGTTTACTACTCATTTTTCGCATATTGACCGCTTTTATGGACATTTTTTGTTCAGCCTAACCAGCATAAACCCTTTTTTATAATTCTTGCTGACACTACTCAACTTGGGCATTTTGATTGCTATGTGGTGATAATTTGTTTATATGTTGATATGTATAGTGCCTAATGGGAACGTTGCAACAGTGAATATTTTTATTTACTTTTAATTTTTATTGGTGTTATTAATAAACATTTTTCTTAGACCAATCCTTAGCGCTTCCATTTCATTATCTCTTTAAGTATAATAATAACATGCAAAATTAGTTATAGACAGCATTAGGCAAGTATAGTAGTTATGTATATTGTTAAAATTCATGTATTACTAATTCAATTGCATTATTTATGTAGGTAGGTAAGTATGTACATATTGTTTTTTGGAAGGTTCAGAGGCTCCTATAGACCAGTGCTCCTCAACCTTTTCTCACCCTCGGCACACCTAAGCCCTTCCCAAAATTCCGCGGCACACTAAAAGCAAAATATTAAAAAAAAAAAAGCAGGAATTACAAAGTACATACACAGATATTATATTATCTAATTTAACTATGTTAGCCCCCATCATGTGTCTGCAGCCTCCGCGGTAGTCCGCATTCATGTGTCTCCAGCCTCTCTAGTATTTCCCATTCATGTGTCTGCTGCCTCCCCAGTATAACCAATCATGTGTCTTCAGCTCTCCAGTATTCCGCATTCATGTATCTGCAGCCTCCCCAGTATCCCCTTATTTACTTAAGGCAAGGTCTTCCAGTGCTTTGTAGGAGGCATTTCACTGCGACACACTTGGCAACATCCCGTGGCACACTGGTGTGCCATGGCACACTGGTTGAGGAGCACTGCTATAGACTACTAACTTGGATAACGTAAAACTAAACTAAAACAACAACAATTACAAGACAATTACGAATATCCACAAATGTTTCGTTTTTAAAAAATACTTAATTGCCAACGTTTGCTGCTCTCTTCTCTTTTCCATTTTATCAGTTTTTTTTACAAAAATGTATTACTACTAGGTACTACTAGGTATATCTATACTGTGCTACCTAAACCTATAGCTACTACAATATTACCCGCGATGCGATCTGTATGTCTCTAACAACGCACCATCCCAAGCGTAAGCTATAAATTGGCTATGTGTGCATTGTTTACTTGCCACGTCACCCACACTATTCCTAGAAGAGTGCCTTCCTCGTTTACTGCCCTTTTAAGAGGGTGGATGCTGCACGGCGCCTGCCGTCTGGCCTGTTTCAGTGACACCTTTCCTTGTGCCATCCGATCTTTTGAGTACCTACTATGGAAATCCCATTCTATCTAGTGCAAAGTTTATTTTCGATGGAAACCCCATTCTATCTAGTGCAGTACTCGAAGTGGAAATTTAGAAGTGGGGTATGGAAATTTCAGCACCAGGTGTGTCTTGAGTTTGGAAAAGTAAACAGGTCAACAATGAGAAATCACATTGTGTACATGTCATGTGGGTCATGATTTCTACACTGAACGCTTCATGTTTAAATAAATGATCTGGTTACCGCTAGATAAAAAAAAATGATAGTTCCCTCACAGGGCCGTTTCTAGGGGTGAACAAGCCTTATTGTACCCCCTTTTGTGTGCCCAGACAGCCTTATTGCACCTTCCTTCTGTGTGTTCAACCAGCCTTATTGTCAATTCCTTCTATGTGTCCAGCCAGCCTTATTGCCCCCATTTTTATTTGTGTGCACTCAGCTTTATTGTCCCCCTCCTTCAGTTTGCCCAGTCTTATTGCCCCCTCTCTGTGTCCAGACAGTCTAACAGCCCCTCTTTATGAGACCACCCAGCTTTATTGCCCCTCATGTATCCAGCCAGCCTTATTGCCCCCACTTTTATTTGTGTGCACTCCTCCTTATTGTCCCTGTCTTGTGCGGCTTCCCACTCCCCCATTCCAAATCCCCATGCCCAAACTGCATAAAAGAACACTATAGAAAACTTACCTTTCCTGTGTCTCTTCTTGTTTGTTCCTCCGCGGCGCACACTCTACAATCTAATGACACGCATGTGACCTTAGGTCACGCTGACGTCTTATTACCAGAGCTGGCTGTGCACAGCACAGCCAGCTCAGTCAGTGTTACACACCGCTACCCGCTTCCACACACTTCTGTGAGCCCGCTCAGAGTAAAAAATACAGCCGCTCACAGGATCTGAAAATTCTGTGAGCAGCTGTATTCTTACTCAAAGCTGACTCACAGAAGTGGCGGTATGGCATACCGCCGTATACCGGCTCACTTCGAGCACTGATCTAGTGTCAATGGGGGGGGGTTGAACCCCCAAACCCCCCCCTTAGCTATGCCAGTGTGCATAACACTCATCTTATCACAACACATCTTATACACATTACAGACACACACTTACTTTTCAGCAGAGCTGTGCTGACTGCAGAGATGGATGAAGTGCAGGAAGTGGGGACAGTTAATAGCAGCAGAAGCCTATGAAGGAGTAGCAAAATGACATCTGCTACTTCCTGATTGGGTAATTATCAGGAGCAGGGGTAAGGCTTTAGAAAATATTTTGTGCAGAGCTCTTCTTTCAACAATGGGGCAGAATCTCTTCTTCTATTGACAGCCAGCTCTCCCCAGGAGCACTGGCTACCTTCCAATCGCTCCAACGGCCCATCTAGCATTTGCCAGAAGTGCCAGATGGCCTGTTCGGCCCTGCTCTAGGATAATTTATCATAGCTACACAAGGCTTAGGAAGATGGTGGATTCTATTGATAAGCAGGTCTGAATATTTGCCACCCAGAAGAAGTTTATGAAACATATCCATGGCAACTGTCTCTGTGATGCCCCTGATCTTCATGATCTGCCTGGAATGATCCTCCAGGTCTGCAACTTTATCACGGAGCAGAAAGACTTCTGATTGGAGAGAATCCTGGGCATTGGTCAGATCATTATGGGAGAAATCTATTTCTTCCATTTTTAACACAAGGTGATCTGTGGGCTCACCAATCTCTAGCTTAATTTCATGGGGCCTGCTTGGCCTGCTCAAGGCTGTAGATGCTTGCACAACAGGGAAACAATCAGGAGGAGGTAAATTCTCCACAATATATTTTTTAAATGATTTATTATTATTTTATTTATTTATTTTTATTTTGTAATTTTTTTAATCTTTTTATTCTTTTTCCCTTTTTCTTTTTTGTTTTGTTTTGCACTAGTGATGTAGTAGAAGAGCAAGCTCAAAGTGATGAACAAACTTAAGGGTAGTAACACATTTATAGATGTCACTGCACAGGCAATTGAGGGATAGGTATCTACATCAGACTACAGGTGTTGATGCAAGTTTGGCTGAAAGATGGAGACCACCAATGACAGCTTCTTAGCTCTGAGCTTTCCCAGTAGAAAAAGAGACTGGCAGGGTTCAAAGGCAATCCTGCAGTTTTCAGAGAGGAATGAGGTAGAGTCTAAGGTATGACTGTTGGCTTGCAGTGAGACAAATAGCCGAACACTGTATGAACCAAGAGGAATACAAGGTTACCGGAGGCAGGCCAGGTGAGAAAGGCCACTCCAGTATTTGAACAGGAAACAAACTCTCAGATATGCATAACAATGCATGTTGATCAATTAATTAGTCAGGCTGCTCTGTTAACAAGTTCCGGTTCCTCCATTCAGGACAAACATCTAGGAGCAGAGCCAAAAACTAGTATGGAGCTGAGGGCTGTTGCTATGTAAAGGAGGCATAGTCTAATGCAGACACAGTGGAGATTTGGACAGTTTCAGCAGTCAGATGCACAGAGACTACTGCAATCTGCTGCCATGTTGGAGGCCGATCGTGTTATGGTACTGGAACCAGCAAACTCCAGAGAAAAAGTCCCAGCAGCGGTGAAGTACCTCAGTGGAACAGTAACAAAATCTGCAGAGGCAGGGATCCAAAGCTCAGGCACCAGGAGAAGTGTAGGAGAAGTTGGTCCAAAAGGGGGAAATTCTGTTCACTCTAGCAGTCATTCTTTACACTTCAACAATGGATGGCAAAGTGAACTGTCTCCTCAGCAACCCCGGGAAGACTTCAGGACTCATTAAGTCATGATAAAGGCAGGTTTATTAGTAGGTCCATGGAGCTACCCAAACATGCAACTGCTAGAAAGACAAAACAAGCCACACCTCCTAATTGCTACTTTTCAATGATAAAAGTACATATTATGGTAAAAAAAAACAGTCAAATATTTTTACTGTTCTATATCTACTATTGGTACTTTACACACATAGGAACTGGTTTGGTATTCTAAGCATGTATTCATATCTTAATATCAGGCACTGTCACCACATCTACTTATGCAGGGATGGTCACCTCTTAACCAACAGCCAGTCTTGTCAAGTCTTGCTCCAACAATCAGAACTTGTCGTTTTGATGTCCCATTACTAAGCCAAGGTATGTGGCCCAGCTCCAGTCAGTGATTGTGAGTGAGTGAGCCAATTTCTATTTCTTCATCATATTAATTCTCCGCTCTGAAGTTTGATCAGTGGAAGTTATGACTCTTGCAATATGCTAAAGGGAGCCCAGACTCACACTCAGCGCCCAAGTCATTACCTGGCTTCAGATAGGTGTTTCTGTGTTCCCTTAGGATTGTTAGCGTTCCCGCATTACCTCTCTGACAGTTATGTAGTGATAGTTATAACGTCAACAATGGTACACACACACTTATATATATATATATTAACTGTCAACCTTTGATCGGCTGTACCATTGGTCGATAGTTATTAAAATGAAAAAAACAAAACAGACTCCTCCTCCTAAGTCACTCTTTACTACTTTCCATTCTGTCCTTTCCTCTTCTTCTGTCTGTTCTGTCTACTCTCTCCACTCTAACTACTTATTTCTCCCATTCTGACCTTCTGTTACCTCTTCCCTAAAAGGGGTAGAGTGCTACATACCTGCCCCATAATTTTTGATGGCAGTCCTGGCAACAGGAAATCACCTGTTTTATCAACACTCCCCCTGTAGCTCTCTGAACCATCTACTTTGGACATTTATCTGTTTATCTTGGCTTTATATTAAGCCTTGTTTACCATGCTGTGCTGCACTCTCAGTCCCTCATCTAACTGTATACATCTGATAGTTGTCTATAGAAACTCACTCACACCTTCCATCTGAGTCTCTGACAAATAGGTTGCAGTTCCCACAACAAAGACTCCTTTCAGAAATAGGGACAGCAGAAAGTTACTTTTCGGCTGTCTCTATTTCAAATAGGGGCCCGTTTTATAATTTTTTTTCTGAATGGGTAAGTGTGCCGATCAGCATACTCACCCATTCATTTTCGCAGAGTCCCGTGGGGTGAGTAACCTCTCCAGGGACTTTTAGTGTTAGGAAGGGGGGGGGTAGGCTCTTAGTAAGGGAGGGTTAGGGCTATAGAAGGTGAGGTTTAGAGTCAGGCTGTGGGGAGGGGGGTCTTAGGGTTAGGCTATAGAGAAGACAGTATTAGGGTCAGGCTAGGCTTATATGTGTCCAGCCTCCTTTTGTGCCCCCTTTATTTGTATCAGACTCCGTTTGTGCCCCCTTTATATGTGTATTAGCCTCCTTTTGTGCCTCCTTTATATGTGTATTAGTCTCCTTTGTGCCACCTTTATATGTGTATCAGGCTCCTTTGTTCCCCCATTATAAGTATATCAGCCTCCTTTGTATCCCCTTTATATGTTTATTAGCCTCCTTTTGTGCCCCTTTATAAGTATATCAGCCTCCTTTGTGCCCCGTTTATAAGTATATTAGCCTCAATAGTGCCCTCTTTATAAGTATATCAGCCTTCTTTGTGCCCCCTTTATAAATATATCAGCCTTCTTTGTGCCCCCTTTATATGAATATGAGCCTCCTTTGTTCCCCCTTTTTGTGTTTTAGCCTCCTTTAGTTCCCCCTTTATAAGTATATCAGCCTCCATAGTGCCCTCTTTATAAGTATATCAGCCTCCTTTGTGCTCCATTTATATGAATATCAGCCTCCTTTAATTCCCCCTTTATATGAATATCAGCCTCCTTTAGTGCCCCCTTTATATGAATATCAGCCTCCTTTGTGCCCTCTTTATATGTGTATTAGCCTCCTTTTGTGCCTCCTTTATATGTGTATTAGCCTCCTTTGTGCCCCCTTTATATAATTATCAGCCTCATTTGGTGCCCCCTTTATATATTTATTAGCCTCCTTTGTGCCCCTTTATGTGTATTAGCCTCCTTTAGTTCCCCCTTTATAAGTATATCAGCCTCCATAGTGCCCTCTTTATAAGTATATCAGCCTTCTTTGTGCCCCCTTTATATGTGTATCAGCCTCCTTTGTGTCCCCTTTAAAAGTATATCAGCCTCCTTTGTGACCCCTTTATATGTTTCTTAGCCTCCTTTTGTGCCCCCTTTATAAGTATATCAGCCTCCTTTGTGCCCCATTTATATGAATATCAGCCTCCTTTAGTGCCCCCTTTATATGAATATCAGCCTCCTTTGTGCCCCCTTTATATGTGTATTAGCCTCCTTTTGTGCCTCCTTTATATGTGTATTAGCCTCCTTTGTGCCCCTTTATGAGTATATCAGCCTCCTTTGTGCCCCTTTATATGAATATCAGCCTCCTTTGTACCCCCTTTATATGTGCATTAGCCTCCTTTAGTGCCCCTTTTATAAGTATATCAGAATCCTTTGTGCCCCGTTTATAAGTATATCAGCCTCCTTTGTGCCCCCTTTATATGAATATCAGCTTCCTTTAGTGCCCCCTTCATATGAATATCAGCCTCCTTTGTGCCCTCTTTATATGTGTATCAGCCTCCTTTGTGCCCCTGTAATACCTCAAATAATGAGGGCTCAGATAATGAATTACGGAACATAAACACAGAATGAGGAAATAACCGAATGGTTTAAAGAAAATCAGTGGTACCTCCTCATCTTTGCGGCCCCCGCTACGTAACTTACATATCCGCTACGTTAGGTACTTAACTCACGTCACTTTCTTCAAAAAAAGGAGGGATATTATTAGTATTCTATTCGATACGTGCTGATTTGAATCTAGAAAATGCTTATAATGCAATAATAATATATCAGGACTGGAGCCCGGCTACTACTTCTTTGTCAGAAACCCCGAGGTCTGTCTCCTCAGAGGACCGGGGAAGGTGGCTGCGGAGCGGGGGACTGTGTGGGACATGGGGCCTGATCCAGACCTACGCCCGCCGTCACTACGACGGCGGGGGGAAGAACGGCGGGAAAAC
>WWET01001256.1:0-15204 GCA_011038615.1 Limnodynastes dumerilii
CGCTGGAACGCCGGGACCCGCATGGCGGAAACAGGAGACATGCGAGGACCGGAAGTGACGTAACAAGGGAGAAGCGTCACCCGTTGCCAGGGAGAATCCACCTGTCAAAGCAAAACAACAGAAATGAAAAGAGAAGTGAAAAGCAACCACGCTGAAAAAAATCTATGGTAGAAAATAATGGCACCAATGCAGCAAACACTAAAGTACCCATACAATGGGTACAGTATACGGAACAGGGGGCTAGAAAAACGAACTATCAGCAGCAGAACAAATATATTACTAACATTACATAATAGGCAATGAAATGCACTAAATTGAAGAAATGAAGCTATCCACAAAAAAAAGGGCCTATATATGGAAAACAATGTACTATGGACATGATATGCATAGAAATAACAATAGAGGAGGACATCCTAGTCGAAAGTATATAATATAGCTAGCGAATAAGGCAGACCAATATGAATAAACAGAATTAGTCTAAAAAACATGATAGGCTGCACATTTCATTTAGTCCAAATGGCGATACAGTTTTAAGTTCATTGATCCAACGAGCCTCACATTGCAAAAGTAATTTATCACGATCACCCCCCCCCTAGGCAGAGGGGGGATGTGATCAATAATTTTATATCTCAGGGTAGCGAGACTATGTTTCAATAGAAAAAAATGTTTAGCAACAGGCTGCTCTATGGTTTTACCGTTCAGAGCTGCACGTATAGAGGAACGGTGCAAGGCAATACGTTCCTTGAACTGTCGTCGGGTTTTCCCGACATATTGAAGTCCACAAGGACATGAAATTACATAAACCACGAATTTCGTGGTGCAGGTTAAAAAGTGCCTAATTTTGTACTTGCGGCCTGAATGGGGGTGAACAAAATAGGTGCTCTGATCTAAAGAGCGACAAGTAATACAGTTAGGGCATTTAAAGCAACCTAATCTATTGCTAACTGGGGGTATAATGGAGATGTCTGAATGGACTAAGATATCTCGCAGATTTTGACCTCTCTTATAACTAGGCATGATGGAAGTATTATGGAAACATCTCAAAGAAGGATCAGACTGCACTAATGGCCAATATTTTTTGGTTGCAAGTCTGATCGGAGCTGATTTGTTCGTATAAGTATGGACAAACGGAAGGCGACCACTTAAATTGTCCCTAGTTTTGGTTTCCAGTAGTTCTGAACGGGGAATGCTCAAGATTTTTTCTTTGATCTGTAGAAGTTGAGACTTGTTGTACCCCCGGTCAATGAATTGCTGACACATACGATCCATAGCTTCCTTAGTATGAGTCAAATTGCTGGTAATGCGATGAATCCGAAGAAGCTGAGAGTATGGCATACTTTAAAGGTGCAGGATGAAACGAGGAGGAATGCAAGATGTTATTGCGGTCCGTAGGTTTATCGTATAAACAAGTTTGTAATCTATGATCCTTAACGGAAATCGTAACATCAAGGTAGTGTACAGCATGTTTATCAATGGTGTAAGTCAATTTCACAGGGGACTGGTTACTATTCAAATCTGACATAAGTTGAATGAAGCTGTCTTTGCTCGACCTCCAAATGACGAACATATCGTCGATGTACCGTAGGTAAATCAAGGCTCCTTCTTGGAAGCGAGGATCAGAATATAAGTATTCTTCTTCATAAGTAAACATAAATATATTGGCGAACGATGGGGCCACATTGGACCCCATCGCACAGCCAGTAATCTGAAGAAAAAAAGTCACCATTAAAGAAGAAAAAGTTCCTCTTGAGTGTCAATTCCAGCAAATGTAACATAACCGGTAAATGGAGACCTTTGTAGTTAGACATATTCGATAAGAATTTATGGACAGCATCAATCCCATCAATATGCGGGATACAAGTATAAAGATTGCGTACATCTATGGTGATGAGCCAGAGATCAGTAGGTAATTCCGTTAACAGAGCCAGTTTATTCAGAAAATCAGTTGTATCACGTATATATGATTTCCCAGTTTGTACATGAGGTTGAAGTTGGTGGTCTAAAAATTTAGAGACATTCTGATATAAAGAATTACGAGCAGCTATGATGGGGCGTCCTGGTGGATTACATGGATCTTTGTGTATCTTCGGTAACGTGTAAAAGCACGGAGCAATGGGATATGGAGTCACCAAAAAATCAAACTCAGTCTGGGTGATATGTCCCTCATTGAGGATAGATTGTAAATAAAGGTCCAATTCTTGTTTATACCCATTTACTGGGTTATGTGACAATTTGAGATATGTAGACTTGTCCTGTAACTGTTTATATGCCTCATCCAGGTATTGAGACCTATTTTGGAGCACAATCGCGCCGCCTTTATCGGCGGGGCGAATAACAAGATTATGATCATTTTTAAGGTGCTGGAGGGCTTGGAATTCACCTTTGGAAAGGTTAGAGTGTTCGTAGGACACATTAGTCACGTTGGGACTCTGTTCAATGAGCCGAGAAAAGGTCTTAAGTGTAGGGTTCTGTGACAGGGGGTCAAATATAGATGGTTTTTTGAAGAGCATCTGGGAACCTCTCGGAACTTTGTCTTGGAAATATTCTTTCAGACGAAGTTGCCGCTGAAATTTATAAGATTCCACTTTCCATGTAAAATCATTGTGATGGGTGGTGGGTACGAAAGTCAGACCCTTATTTAAAACATTTGTCTCCTCAGATGTAAGAACTCTAGATGATAGATTAAAGATTAAGGTATCTTGCTGCCCCGTTGTTTGCCCCCTCTTCCCCTGCCCGCCGCGCCTCGTATGGGGTGTACGACGTTTGACCTTGTTCGTGGTCCTAAAGGGGAAAGCTGGACTACGGTGTTAGAGGTAGAGGGCTGTTCAGAATCTGTATCACTGGTGGAAACAGCAGAGCTGGTAGGATCTCCCTTTCTGTCCTTATAAAAACGGCATTTGGATTTTGCCAGATAGTCACTTGTGCCGGTCAGCCAGCTATACACTCTCAAGTCATGATAGTCTCGATTAACTTGGACCTTCTTTTCTTTTTTGAATTTTATCAGGGCAGCACGATGTGATTCAACCTGTGATTTGATAGATGCAAGCCAGTCTGTGTTAGAATCAGCAAGAAGGGTAGGCATTTTAGCATTCTCCAACTCAGTGATACGATCTTTAATACGAGCCACTTCATTCTTAGATTGCTCTATTACAAGCAGCATCAGGTCATAAGAGCATTTATTAAGTACCGCAATCCAGCGTCGACAAAAATCAGGGCACTGGCGGCCAATGGTAGGGACATTGCGGATACGAAATCCCTTTGGGATCTTCTTCTCTCGATGATATTCAGAGAGGGTAATAGCGTGCAATAAAAAATCGACTTCCTTCTTTTTCCATTTCGTCAATTCCCTGGAGATGTCCTCACAGGTTTCTTTGCCACCATGATCCGTTAAACTCTCCTTGCAGAGGATATCTTCAGCTTCGGCCTCTGAGAATGATAATACCTCATCCAATGGTAAGGATAATTTTGTAATGCAGGCCTGAAGTGTATCCTCATGCGATGGAGCCGTCATAATTGCAAAGGTGCGAGTGCAAGTAAAGTGCAAAACAGTGCTCAAAAGTGAACGATGAAGAAAAGTAGAATCAAAAAAATGTCAGGTGCGCTCTCCAGGGTAATGAAAATCCCCAATATATACTTTGCAAAATGGATGGCACTCTGTACAAGATGTAGATAGTACTCTGGTGCACTCCCAGCATAGAAGCCCATATAATCAAAGAAATTTTGGAAGGCACTCAGAGATATTTTCATAAAGAAACAAACGATAGAGATTTCTTCTTAGACCAACGTTTCAGTATTTTAATAATACTTTCCTCAGGGTGAAATAACATAGAACCAGTGCATGTATATATAGAAAATAAACTCCACTTACCCCACCGAACACCACCCTCCGGTGGATTCCTCGCTGGAACGCCGGGACCCGCATGGCAGAAACGGGAGACATGCGAGGACCGGAAGTGACGTAGCAAGGGAGAAGCGTCACCCGTTGCCAGGGAGAATCCACCTGTCAAAACAAAACAACAGGAATGTAAACAAAAGTGAAAAACAACCACGCTACAAAAAATCCGTGGCAGAAAATAATAGCACCGATGCAACAAACACTAAAGTGCCCGTACAATGGGTACAGTATACGGAGCAGGGGGCTAGAAAAATGAACTATCAGCAGCAGAGCAAATATATTAATAAAATTACATAATAGGCAATGAAATGCACAAAATTGAAAAAATAAAGCTATCCACAAAAAAAGGGTCTATAACAATTAACTTGACTCCCCCTGCAATCAGCATGGTTTAGTCCAGGAGTGACTTTCCTCTCTTATTTTAAGCACCTTCTTAATTCTGAATCAGGCCCGTAGATCTGAGCAATACCATGCTGAATTGCAAGGGGAGGAATATTTAAATTGTAATTCCAGTATAAAAATTAGGAGGTGAATATTCTTAGCTCAACTATTTTATAGAACAAACATAAAGCTATGCAGCATTTTTGTTCTATGTGTAAAAGTAATATATTTTACCTTAATGCAAAAATGTATAAATTAATAAACACCCCTTACTTTGAAAAATGGTTTAGCCAAGCTGTACACTAGCACCTAAAAAACAGGTGTAATTGCATCTCTGAATCAGCCCCGATGTGTATTGAAGTGTTTGTGATACTCACCAGGGTAAAGATAATGTTTATCAAGCAGTGTAAACACATGGCCATCTAGCAATATATCATCAGCCACACATTATTAATCTTCTAGAATAAAATACTAATGATTAAAATAACAAAATTACTATGTCACAGATAGTTTGCAAAACACACACTATGGCAATGGTATCAAACACTCCCTAAATAACATTTCTGCTGCATCCAAAAAAAAAACCTAAACAATTTCAATTCCATGAGACATATTAACGGCAACCATATTGATACAGAGTCACATTATAAACTTATAAAAGATTGATGCCATCTTTAGTTATGTCTCACATACATTCTTGCATGTTGAAAATTACAATATATTTTCAGCATGAAAAGTAATTTTTATATAAAAGATCAGTTAAGCATACACTTTGCAAATAAATGCACCTTGATTGTTATAGTTAGAAATTTTATATAAAGTTACAAAATGGTGGTAAGGTTAGGCTGACCTCATGTCTTTCGGGTGTTATTCCTTAATTTGGAAATAAACTTTGCAATTTTGACTACTTTGGCTAAAAACAAATTTAAACAATTCTAACAATATGTTTGTAAGCATGAACAATACAGGGTAACATTGTGTTAATACTCTATAGATATTATCAATAAATGGTGGACCATTACTGATACATATTTTTTTATATGTTTAACCTTAACCATTTGATCTTAAGATCATGTGAAAAAAAATGTTTAGTCAAACAATAAAATGATATTGTAACTCATTATTCCACGTATTATATATAAGTGGCAACATGATGGAACACATTATAATAATCTATTTTATTCGAATTTTTAAGGTTAATTCAACCAGATGTATGTTAAACAAATGCATTATAGGTTGCTATAAAGTTAAATATAACTTAGCACTATTGTGAAACACAAATCTACATAATCTTTCATGTTACAATTAGAAATAAAATCCTTTTTTTTTCCTAACAACACAGATTTTGAACTTACCTGAATAGTGGTGTCTACTAATGTGCTTTATAATGGATGTATTTTTAGTGTGGTTAATGTTGTTGAAAGGCAATTAAAATTGATGCCTTAAACCTGGTTTAGATTTCAATTAACCCTACACATACTTTCATAATGTACCCTCCTATGTCATAGATTGTTTAAAAATGTTTAACACATATGTTTTATTTTTTGTTTTATTTTTTTATTTCTTACTATTATTTTCACAAACATATGTTGTTAAACATTTCCAATATGAATCCTATGAATGCTTTGCTGAGTCTAATTTTAAACTTTATGCATTATTCACTCTCCCAGACACGCCCACATGGTGATACAAGACACACTTCCTCTACCAGGAGGCAAATTTTTGTTACTCTTTCAAATTCTCAAATGTTGGGTGGTATGCCCTTTAAACACACATCACCATACACACATACATTTATGTATTTTTCATGGATATTATATGAATATGAATAATTAAAGAGTTCATGGGAAAGTTAAAATAGGTTGCACATCTCAAAAATAAAAAGAGATGTCAATCCCCCATCTGCTTATTTCTAACTAATTATGTAAAGATATAAGGTGCTGATAGAATGACCAAAACAACAGAACAACCAAAATAAACAAAGTTTCAGTTTTTGTAAGCTACTGACAATTATATATAATCTTGAAAAATGTGTACACATTATCGGATCTAAAATATAACTTTTAAACAAATTGATTAAAAGTTATATTTTAGATCGATAGATTGTTTTTAGATTGACTTTAATGTGAAACATTTTACAAGAATATATGGTGTGTTTGTATCCAGTCTATATACATATTATTCACATATTTTTTTTATTACAAGAACTTCAATTGTCAGTGTGCTTACAAAAACTGAACTTTTCTCTGTTATTTTTAAATATATGAATATCTTCAAAAGATAATTGACTGGTGAGAAAGACACAACTAATACCCCTTTCACATCGCCGGCCTGGAAATATCCTGGGTCACAGACCCTGTTTCACACTGCAGGGCTGACCCGGGAAATTCTGGGAAACGGGTCTGCCCTGTCCGTAGTACACTGTGTAATTGTTTACTGTTGATCTAGCAACACTTGTTGCAAGGGCAATAGTAAACAAATTACACCAATCAAGTAGTTTATGTGCTACCTGGGTTTAAAAAGCCAGGTAGCACCTTTCACACTGTACTGCTACCCGGGTCAGACCACCAAATATCCCATCTTTTGTCCCGGGTACAATTCCACACTATGCCTCGACCCGGGTTGTTGTGGCTTTTTGGGGCGATGTGAAAGGGGTATAATGGGAGAAAAGCTAACAATGAAGATTAAATATAGATAAAACGATAGAATCCAGGGTGCAACTGACTGAGTCCCAGTTAAACCAAATATATAAAAACCAGGAGGAGGAGTTGTGGGATCGGGGGAACTTGTTGGACTGTTGGATCAGCACCTTTCCAGATTTACAAACTAAATGGAACCTCCCGAGACAGGAATATTGGCGCTATGTCCAACTTTGCCACTTTCTCATGTTAACGTGCACAGCGAATATCTGAAGACAACAAACTCCTTTTGAGGATCTCTGTACAGCACAGCAACAACCATCCCATACAATCTTGACCCTTGGATGACTTATACCCACATTTGCCTAATTATACTAAAGCCTGGGAAAGGGATGTGGAGGAGACCATTGGAGAGGATACTTGGAATAGGATCTTCCATCAGCATCTCAGTGGTGAAGACACTTTATAAATTCATATCTAGATGGTATAGATGCCATAATATTCTTCACCGAATGATCCCATCGTATCCCTACCAATGCTGGCTTTGCAGCCTAGGCCCAGGGGACTTACTGCATATCTGGTGGAGTTGCTCTGTCATTAGACCTTATTGGGCGTCCATACACTCTCTTGCGTCTGATATCGGCCGAGAAGCGACTCTAATGGGACACATGTTTTGGCTGTTTCACTTGTCAAATTGTTCTATATCACAATGTAAATGCTCCCTTTTACGTCATCTTAGCAACGTGGTAGAGCCCTCAAACCCCTGTACTTTTAAAATATAAACTGGAGTCACATTTCTATCTGCTTTATTTCATGTTATCACTGACTGGTTATTTAGGTTGGTCTCCGACTTACCCTAACTCCACCCTATGAGACATTTATTGCTGTCAACTCATGTATACTTGAAGATGTTAAAGTGATGATGTGTAGTGTTACTGTCCGATTTATGACTCTAATAAAAACAATTTACAAAAAAAAAACCAGGAGGAAGGAACAGGGAAAAGGGGGACTTTAGAACACACAGTGCACATGATCAATATGATTCAGATAATATGCATGTGGCAAAATTTGAGTGAAACATTGATTATACTAGATTAGTCAAGATTCAGTCCTTTATGTGAAATAATCATATATATCATCTGCAAATAAATTGTGGCAATTTGTTGTTTATGGTCTTATGAGTTTTATTCTATTTCATATTTCCTGATAAGAGTGATAACAGTAACAAAATGATTAATAAATTTCCACCATATCCTCAGTAACCGTAAAAACAGAGGTTTTGATTAGAAATGGGTGGGGCTTAAGGAATTATTTGTCTACATCACACAATTAAACCCCATTGCCATACAGTAACTTCTTGTTTCTTTCGGGAAATCAGCAACGGGTATGGGTCGCCGCTAAGAATGGCCTCTTTTTGAAGTGGCCATTTCAACCGCCCTTTTTTGAAGATGAAGCTACTCAGATACTTCCCGCCCCACCACAGACAGGTAAGTACTTATCCCTATTTCCTCAACCTTTATGTTAATTCTTACCCTAACCCTCCCTTCCTTGCAGCTGAACCCTAAGACTCCCTTCTCCACAACCTAACTCTAAGACTCCTTTCCCTGACCCTAAAGGCTGGGCTTTTTTGAAAGATAATTTTTCCAATCACACATGAAAAGACTGTTTCGCCAGATATCTTACCAGTGTGCACTGTCCAAAGATGCTCAAGAATCTCTTGAAACGGTCTGTGATCTTTTTATTTCATCTTTTGAGGCTCCTAATATACCAGATCAAAGATGGAAAGATATCTTTTGCTTTTTGCAGGTGTGTACTGTGTCTATTAAAAGCTTTGTGGACAGTATACACTGGTAAGATATCTGGTTAAACGGTCTTTTGATTGTGTGATTGGAAAAATTATTTGCTGAAAGCCCCAGTGTGTACCCTGCTTAAAACTCCCATCCCCATAGCCTAACCCTAAGACTCCCTTCTCCGTACCCAAAGACTCTCTTCCCTGCAGCCTAACCCAAAGTCTCCCCTCCCTGTAGCCTAATCCTTTCCCCACAGCCTAACCCTAAGTCTCCCCTTCTCTATCTGTTCTTCTGCACTAACCTGTATGATCATTTGTTCTGAAAGTGTTGAAAACTGGGTCTGGCAGCAGGTTGCGAGGTTAATTTCGGAATAGGGCCATACACATAGCCGACAATTAGCTGTTGGCTGTGTGTAAATTGAAAATGGGTGCTCACAGTGGTGAATGGAACCCATCGGCAGCTTTGGACTCTATTTATATACAACTGTCATTTACTATGAACATAGCTCATCCAGGTTCATATCTCATCACTGCTAGCATGGGAGCTACATTTCTAGCATTTACTAAAACTTACTCTCTACTCGCTGTTCCGACATGACATACAAGCTTTTTGCAGTCATCGCAGGATGTCCTATGAATAAAGTCCAGTTGAAGGTCTGTTCATGTGCAAATGCTCTATTGTGGGACTTAGTAAAAATCAATGCATGCGAACAGGGCCCGGACAGAGAGGGGGCCCGAGATAGCCCCAGGCCTCCTCTATGTCCTGCCCAGGACACTAGTAGTAAAATCGCTTTGGTTTTTTTCCCCTCCGGGGATCCTCGGCTCAGACACAGACAGGCTGTCAGTGAACCCTATGAGTCATCACAGAGACAGAAAATGGAAGTCACCAGCTCTAGCGATGACTCATTCACACTGTGAGAGAAACTCTCTCCTGCTTTTCCACAGCCAGAGTGATATGGTAAGAATTGTGGGTTGTTAGTTTTTAATAACCAAATAACCATCAGCATTTTACTAGTCAAGGAAGAGTATGTGTGGAGGTTATTAATAATATCAATCATATACTAATCTTCAGTGTGAAATTTGGGTGGTATACACAGAAATTGTGCTTGTATACAGGTGAAACTCCAAAAATTAGAATATCGTGCAAAAGTTCATTTATTTCAGTAACTCAGCTTAAAAGGTGAAACTAATATATTATATAGACTCATTACATGCAAAGTGAGATATTTCAAGCCTGTATTTGTTTTAATTTAGTTGAATCTAGCTTACAACTTATGAAAACCCCAAAATCAAAATCTCACAAAATTAGAATATTACATGAAATCAATAAAAAAAAGTTTTTAAATACAGATATGTCAGCCCTCTGAAAAGTATAATCATGCATATGTACTCAGTACTTGGTTTGGGCCCCTTTTGCAATGCAGCGTGGCATGGATGCTGTCAGCCTGTGGCACTGCTGAGGTGTAATTGAAGACCTGGTTGCTTCAATAGCGGCCTTCAGCTCTTCTGCATTGCTCGGTGTCATGTCATTCATCTTACAAATACAGGCTTGAAATATCTCACTTTGCATGTAATGAGTCTATATAATATATTAATTTCACCTTTTAAGCTGAATTACTGAAATAAATTAACTTTTGCGCGATATTCTAATTTTTCAAGTTTCCCCTGTATACATAGCATTAATTCATGCAAAGGTGACAGATACTGAAAATTCCCAGTAAAAATTAGCATATGATATACATTTAGCCAGTTCAAAGTTATGAGTCCATTAAATGTTCTATGTTCTCTGTCCATTTCTGGTAAATAACATTACCACTGTGAGTTGACAAAACATTATCCCAGAGATGAAGGCCGGTATGGACGGAGATAGGATGCAACCTCCATTAGAGTGCCCAATGTCCCATGTTACCCAGAAAAAAAAGAAGCAGAGTGTGAGTAACGGACATACAGTGTGATTTAAGGAATATTGTGCAAATTATTATTAGCGGCTACATTACTCCTATTACAGACTTTCAGTTTCTTATAATGGACTCAAGGTTTGAACTTTCTAAATCTCATATATATCAAATACTGATTTCCACTGGGAATTATAAGCATCTGTCACCTTTGTATTGATTAATGCTATGTATATACAAGCACAATTTCTGTGTTTACCACCCTCATTTCATACTGAAGATTATTGAATACTGCCATCTCTGTATTTATTAGCACTGTCCAAGTAACACAACGCTGTATTGTTATAATTCATGCATTTTATAGTGAATAATCTGTGTCTATACTAGCTGCTTTTTCTATAACAAAATTGTGCACAATTTAAAATAAATAAGTGCAACTAACTCATTTGCCAGCCTATTATAACAGAATGGCCAAATACATACAGAGCGGCACTCTGAGATTATTAAAGTACTAGGGGTACATCATGGCTTCCGTTTTCAGTTTTAATGACAAAAATTTTGCCATTAAGATTGAAATGCTGGAAACCCTGGACTCCTAGTACTTTATTCTAACAATCTCTGAGTGCCGCTCTTTTTGTGTTTGTGTATGTTTATATCTATATCTAGATATATATCCATCTTGATATATCTATTGCAGTAGGATTTTTTTTTGGGTAATTTGGTAATTAAATAAAATGGTAGAGTGTAATATGGTATCCAAATCTTGGCATTTAAACAAGGGAGCAACCGATCATAGATATTTCTTATAAATTATATGTTTGGAACAGCATAGACCACTTTAAAATTTTATTTAATTACCGATAATTATATACTCCTCTTTGGTAAGAAATACTCCTTAAAAATACTATGAGGAGTATTTTTACTATGGCAAAAAAACATGTAGCGCAATCACTGGGTGGAGCGCCGTCGGACTGCGCCATAGAGCTGCAAGAGAGGCTCATTTCTTTTTTTTGGAACTTGCGGAGGGAGGCTTGGGGGCCTGCATATTTTGTCAATCCCGGGCCCCACAATTTCTGATAGCGGCCCTGCATGAGAAACACTGTGCATGAGCTGTCTCTTCATGTCGGAAACGACATCTGTCTGCCAGTCAAGTATTTTTTTAACCCGATTCTGTTGTTTCTTTTTAATGTTATGATATAGAAACGGTCTGGGGTGGAGGAGCAGCGGACTCACATTATAGGGTGAGTAGATGTAACCATTAGAGAACATTTTTTCTTTTTTAACAAATCTGCTTAGATATATTCCAGCGGTCTGCCCATATATACCCCCTTTTTCCTTCCCCTAATAACAGCTATTAGTGGGAGAAAAAGGGGGTTATATGGGGAGATTACTGGAACAGAAACACTAACGCGTGAGCTGGCGTTATTTTAACTCTCAGAGCGGAACGTATAACTCTACACTGAGGGTTCGGAAATATGACGAAGCGTCGGCCCCAGTGGCGTATCTAGGGCAAATGCCCAAAAGCAGGGTTTTATTCTTTTCTGAGAGAAGAGAGGAAGTTCCGCCCCATCCATTTTCACATGAAAACCAGTATTAACATATGAAAATGGCCTTTGGAAATACACCCCAATGTCTTCAGCAGCAGAGCAGTTTTTTACTCCATATGTATAAAAAAAATCCACTTTTATTTAATTATTTACTTTTATTATTCTTAGTTACATTTACAGATTTTAGCAAATTTCTATATGCCAGAGGTAAAGTGCTACGATAATGAGGCATATTTTACCACCACTTTATCTCTACTGGCCAGTGGACCCCAACAGACTTTGTGACTTTCTCCTAACCTGCAGCACTATTGACCATCATTGGTACATTTTCATTCGGGTTTGGTGTTTAGGACCTTACGGCATCCCACTGCTTGCGGACGAGAGAACATCCGGTCGATCCGGACTTGTCTCTGTTCCCTCTTGAGCTCACGGACCGGCTGCTTTGCTTTTGCCACCACGTGCATTTCCACCAGATATCCAGAGTGCTGTGGCCAATAACATCTTACTTTCCGGCATGCCGGGATAGACCGCCCGTCCAGCCATCGTCCAAACACCGACCCGCAAGTATTAATGCACATTACTGTCTATTTTATATGGAACATTAGCAGACATACCATCTCAGCTATTTGAAGTTCCCATAGACTTATATACACGGAATACTACTACCAAATACTCAATTTTTTTTTTGTTTCGTACAGAATTATCTGTGTCAATTGAGCAGTTATAAGACTTGAAGCATCTCCACATCATGATTTTTAATCATTCCTAAGATGGCCTCTTAGTGCACCATTTTGCTTGACAGGATACATTCCAGGTTCTGTTGTTGTAGGGGTACACAGACGTGTGTATACCCTAATTCTATATCCACTGCCTATTTGATTATTTTATCGGTATATTGTCTTTATTGTTTTTATATCCTATTTTTTGGTGTTTTTTATGATAATAAATTATAAGTGCTTATACATATCTCCATATCTGCGCTCTTTGCCCTTTTCTCTGGTTTTTATAAAATATTACTCGTATCATTCTGTCATACTTAGAGTGCAAATGTAAACTTTTAAAAATATTTTTATATGTATTTAAAACTTAAAGATCAGAGGCCAGATTTACTAAGCTGCGGGTTTGGAAAAGCGGAGATTCTAGCTCTCACTCTCCTATTACATACTAGAGTGTCAGCTAGAATCTGATTGGTTGCTTTCATTGAAAAAAAAAAGGGGAGGCTGCAAGGCTGGCGGCGGCACCGCGGGCCATCAGACGAGGTCTGGCGGGCCGGATTTGGCCCGCGGGCCTTGTGTTTGACACCCCTGCCATAGACTCATATACACGGAATACTACTAACAAATACTCCATTTTTTATTTGTTTCGTACAGAATTATCTGCGTCAATTGAGCAGTTATAAGACTTGAAGCATCTCCACATCATGATTTTTAATCATTCCTACGATGGCCTTTTAGTGCACCATTTTGCTTGACAGGAGACATTCCAGGTTCTGTTGTTGTAGGGGTACACAGTGTGCACACGTGTGTATACCCTAATTCTATATCCACTGCCTAGCTTATTATATTATTATATTATTTTATTGTTATTGTTTGCATTGTTTTTACATATTCGCTCTTTGGTGTTCTTATGATCATTAAATTACTACCATTTATACTTACCTCCATAGCTGCGCTCTTTGCTCTTTTCTTATATTTTACCACCATAACTAGAATGTAATAGGTCAGATGAAAAGCAGTATTAACATGAAAATTACCTTTGTAAATACACCCCGATGTCTTCAGCAGCAGAGCAGTTTTTTACTCCCTATGTTTCAAAAAAGATCCGCTTTTATTTATTTATTTACTTTTATTATTCTTAGTTACATTTACAGATTTTAGCAAATTTCTATATGCGAGAGGTAAAGTGGTACGATAATGAGGCATATTTTACTACCTTATTTAAATGTAATAGGGCAGATTACATTTCTGTATATTTATATATCCTGTGTAAGTAACAGCGCTGGCCGTGAAAGAAAGGAGAATCCAACGCCTGTCTACCTGCTTGCGAAAGCCCTTAGCTTTCTGAACTAGGGGGAGGAGTAATGGTTGTGCCGAATACAGTGACGTCATCACAAGAGGAATGTGGCCGCACACCATGAAGTAATTGTAGGACGCAGGCTTTTAATCGTGTACCATGCTTTCACTGCGGTAGGAAGGAGTGACGTAGGATTCGCATTGTGATTTCCTGTACTGATCCGATGGTTGTTTGGGGCCTTCTGCTTCTCATCTTTTCAGGCTTTGTTATTAGCATTTAACTGTTGGCTGAGAAACGACAGCACAGACTGCAATTTACAGATTACAAGGTAGACGAAATTTCATTCCTAAACACAAAGATGTGGGGGAAGGGGAAAGTTAAGTAATTACGGCTTCAAGCGACTCAATAATTAAGTTTTATGTGAAATTTGTATTTTATTTATAATACGATATGCGATATTAAGTAATTTTAGTAACTTTTACAATTTTGTAAAGCTATAAAACACAGTTTTTGCAGTTAACCGTTAGAGACAAAATGGTTCCAAGCTATTCTTGATGTCCATCTAAAGATTGTGGAAGCGATAACCTGCTTGAAGAACTATAAATGTGTGTTTATTTTTGGTGAAATGTGCCTTCTTTACATGTTTGTACATATTCTGCTTTTCTTCTATTTAACAAATATATAGTAAGATGTTAATGGCAGAACTGAATAATCAGTGATTATTTTTTCTATATTTATTGAAAGAGACCATAGCTTAATTGGATATAAGAAAACAAGCAGAGATACATCAGATTCCATCCCTTTTAAATTTGATTTAAGGTTAGCGAGTGCTGAGCAATACAAAACTCCCAGTTCCAAAGTAGACCCACATACCTACTAAAAAAAAAAAAATCTATCACACAATATTTATTTAGGTACGTGTTTATTATAGCGGCCTCCTGCTGGACGGCGTCTGTTTACGACGATTTATATGATTTAATATGTATAATATAATTATATATATATATATATATATATATTTAATACGATTTATTATGCGCTAATA
>WWET01001256.1:21737-34338 GCA_011038615.1 Limnodynastes dumerilii
ATATATATATATACTCACACACGCATATATATGTGTTTGACATTTTATCTATCCCATCATTTATATTCATACAATTTTTAAATGTCTAAAAGTTAAACTCTTCTATATTTTACACTTTTATGATTGGAGCTATGACGCTAGTGATGCAGCCACCATGACACAAGGGACCGTATTGAGACTTCAGTTTTCACGGCGACTCCCGTGCGTATTTTTAGATACGTTTCAACTGCGCATGTATAGTAACTTTTTGTACGTAGTTGACGTAGGCTATTCGCACGGAAGTGCCTTACGGACGGACGTATGATAGGTACGTGTGTACATACGTCCGGATATGCAACGCAAATATACGCGCGGGCCCGTGCGTATTTTTAGATACGTAGTTGATGTAGACTATTGCATGGAAGTGCCTGACGGACGTATGATATGCACGTGTGTACATACGTCCGGATATGCAACGCAAATATACGCGTGGGAGAATTTAAGTGAGAATAGACGCTCCGATGGATTTAAATGAAGGAAAGACACACACACACAGACGCATGGGATGGCACACGGAAAGTTGGAGGTGGTCTATGGTGGTGTAAGTCTACGTTAGCACGGATTAGCAAGGGGAGTGACCGGGGTTTTGGTGGGTGTTCCTTGCTACATGGGTGTGTATATTTGCGGTCGCATTTGAAAACGAAAGTCTGAATACGGTCCAAGGTCTGTGTGAGACCATGTTTTCCCTTCACAGCATGATTTTGGTTCTTGTCCATTCCTATGTCATAGAGACATAGAAAGTAGACAGATAAGAGCCACATGTCCCGTTCAGTCTGCCCATTTGTTTTTTTTTTTTTAAACTATGCTGACCCTAGACCCTATTTACCTTCAATTTCATTTAAGATTTAGGATATACTTATATTTATCCCAAACATGTTTAAATTGTTCTACTGTGTTAGCCTCAACCAACTCGGATGGGAGGCTATTCCATTTATCACCCTTTCAGTGAAGTAATTTTTCCGCAAATTTCCTTTGAATCTACCACCCTCCAGTTTATATTCATGCCCTTATGTTCTATTACACCTCTTCCTTTGAAAAATGTCATCCTCCTCTAGTCGGTCACAACATTTGATATATTTGGAAGCAGCTATCGTATCTCCCGTCTCCCTTCTTTGCTCCAAGCTGTAAATGTCTGGTTCCTCTAGCCTTTCTTGGTATGATTTGTGACACATGCCATAACCATTTTAGTTGCTCTTCTTTGCACAGTTTCTAATATATTTGTCTTTCTGGAGATATGGCCTCCAGAACTGAACACAGTATTCTAGGAGAGGTCGTACCGACGATCTATAAAGGGGTATCACTACTTCTCTCTTGCTGCTACTAATTCCTCTTCCTATGCAGCCAAGCATCTGACTTGCCTTTCTCATTGCTTTGTTACATTGCTTGGCTACTTTTAAGTCACACAAAATAATGACTCCATGATCCCTTTCCTCCTTAGTAGTTTCTAATGTAGTGCCATTAATGCTATATTGAGCTTATGGGTTTATATGCCTCAAGTGCATGATTTTGCATTTTTTGGCATTAAAGTGCAGTTGGCACACTCTTGACCATTTCTCAAGTCTGCTTAGATTATATCTCACTTTGTGTACCCCTCCTGGCTTGTCTACTCTGTTACATATCTTTGTGTCATTTGTAAAAAAAATCATATTTTCCCCTCAATACCACAGGTAATATTAGCTAAAGATATTAAATAGCAGTGGTCCAAGTACAGAACCCTGGGGGTACTCCACTGGAGACCTTACTATTCCCAGAAGTGATTCCATTTACTACTACCCCTTGTTGTCTATCCTGTAACCAAGATCATATCCATGCAACTATTTTTAAGTCCAGTCCCAAAGTTTCCAGCTTATTTAAGAGTCTGTGATGTGGCACAGTGTCAAAAGCCTTACTAAAATCTAGACTCCTTGGTCGGTAGTTTGATGCTTCTTCTCTGCTTTCACTTTTATGCAGAGGGATGACATTTGCTATTTTTGCTATTTTCCAGTCCTCTGGATCACTTTAGTTATAAATGAGTGATTGAATAATTCAGTTAATGGTTTTGCAAGCATCCCTCTAAGCTATTTTAGTATCCTCAAATGTATCCCATACTCCATTGTATTAATAGCTATTCCATTTAAAGTGGTCCCTTCCCCTCTCTCTCTTTTGTGAATATTGAACAGAAATACTTAAGATGATCTGCCATAACCTTTTCACCCTCAACAAGAATCGCACTCTCCGTTTTGAGCCTTACTATATCCTAATTTTTTCGCCTTTCATTTATATACCTAAAAAAGCTTTTGTCCTCTTTTTGTATCAAGTGGAACAGTATTTCTTCAGTTTATGCCTTTGCTGCGCTGATAACCTTTTTAGCCTCCTTCTGTTTTGCAAAATACAGCTCCCTGTCATCGTTATTTTGAGTTTGCTTATAATATCGAAAGGCCAGCTTTTTTTTGCTTTCACTATAGTTGCTACCTCTTGTAAACCACATTGGATTTCTTTTTCTGGTGTTTTTCCTAACCTTTCTTATACAAAGGTCTGTCTCTGTTAATAATGCATTTTTTTAAATTTCCCCACTTCTCCTGTACTCCTTTCATGTGCCTCCACTCTGCCAAAGAATCACTTACACTTTTCCCCATTTCTACAATATTTGCCTTTCTAAAGTCTAGCACTCTTGTCTTTGTGTGGCACGTGTCTCTCTGTCATTATACTAAACCATACTGCTTGATGATCACTGGATCCTAGGTTCTTACTCACACTTCTGAGATTCTGTCACTATTTGTAAGTACCAAATCTAAGAAGACCTCTTTGTGAGTGGGCTCTCTCACCAGTTGCTTAAGGGACACTCCCTGTAATGAATATAAAATGTCCCCACTTCTAGTGGAGCTTGCTGAAGTTTCACCCCAGTTTACATCAGGTAGATTAAAATCTCCTTTGATTAATACCTCCCCTTTATATTTTTAGCAGCGTGTGGCAATAGGACACTTTCCATTTCCTCCTCTTGCCATAGTGGCCTATATATCATTCCAGTATGAAGAATAAACCCCTGGGTTTCAATGGTTACCCAAAGTGCCTCAGTTTTTTCTCCAATACTTCCTATTAAAGTTGAATTTAACCCTTTCTTAACATACATTATATACTTCCTCCAATTTTTCCTTCTCTATCCTTCCTAAATAAATTATAACCTGGTATAGCTAGGTCCTAGTCATGATTTTCATTACACCGTGATTCTGTGATTCCCACAATATTTAGATTATCCCTTGACTTTATTGCAATTAGTTCAGGGATTTTATTTCCTAAGCTCCTAGGATTTGCACACATTGCTCTGAGAGGTTGCATTATAAATCTATTCTTCAATTTATTATTATTGCTATATATGTTTATATTGCTTTTTATGGTTTCTTTTCCATTAGTTGCTGAAGCTATACTATCTGGTCACACAACACTTCTTGATTTGGGGAGCAACTATTTTTAATATTTTTTATAATGGTTTCTAATAAAGCAATCAAGCTGCTCACTTAGAATGTGTTCCCAGAGAAGATGGGTACAAGCCATCCTTTTTATACAAGTTTCTGTTTTGCCAGATGTTATGGCTATGTTTTATGAACCCAAATCCTTCCTCATGACACCACTTCCTAAGCCACAGATTGAAATTATGAATGCGCATCATTCTACCTTCAAATCTGTGGACTGGCAGCACTTCAGAAAATTTAACAGTATTTGCCACTTCTTTAAGGGCAGTTCCCAACTTTCTAAATTCATCTTTAACAGCCACAACGCCAGCATTGGCAAAGTCATTTGTCCCGAGGTGGATAATGACATAAACCTCCCTTTCCTTGCTCCCCGACTTTAGAATATTTAAAATGCGCTTTTTATTCCATGGAGCTGTAGCTCCAGGCAAGCACTTCACCTGATTAATAATTTCAGAACTTCATTCTAGTTGGATACCCCTAACCATAGAATCCCCCACAAGAAGTGCAGTACTTCTCAGGGATTCCCTTTTCACATCATCAGGTTTCCTCAACACCTCATGCTTTCCATTGTCTCTTGTAATGCAGTCCGGGCCTCCAAATGCTGCATATGAGTTTTGCAAGGGCACAGCCTGTGCAATGTGTACCTTGCGCAACTGGAACCTTACCCGCATTCTTCACCAGAGTCCACCCAGTATACCTCCTGGGAACTCTCTGAGGCAATGGTGGCATCAAAGATACAGACATCCTGCATATCTCACCATGCATTCCAGCTATCTCATCCCTCAAAAAAGAAAGACATCTTCTGATAGATTGGTTAACACCTGGTTTCCAAATTGTTTCACCAAAAAAAAAAGTATCACCACCACTGCAGTACACAAGACCAGACATCCTAGAAGGTTTATTCAAATAAAAAACAACAAACTTCACTAAACAATACACTAAAATAATTTTAAATGGGCCCAAATACAGTTCAAACTCCAGTTACAACTCCAAGATGCTTTGAAAATCAATCTATGAAAACAAGGCAGGTTACAACTTTGCAGGTTTTAACTATACGCCCTTTAAATAATACACAATTAATTAATCAATTACCACAGCCAAAGTAATTGGTACAGCTGACTATCTAATTAGAGAAAAAAAACTTAAATCTTAAGCAGAAAAATTATCCCAAACACAAATAATAAACAAAAATATGCAAAAATCTTAATCTACAGCACAGAAATAAAAAATACAAAATTTTTATAAAGTAATACAAAAGAAAACCAATACTTTACAGCTGCACAGTAGATGTGTTAACTAGGCCCACTCAGATGAGGTTACCTGTGGAAAAATAGTAAATTGTGATGAAAACTCCAGTTACAACACCAAGATGGTTTGAAAATAAATGCTTAGAAAACCAGGCAGGTTACACCTGTCTAGAAATGATTAAATACAGAGAGGGTACTCCATAGTCTAAAAACATTTATTTGTTAAAAGAAATGAAAATAAAAAGAATATGCGTACCATTGTAAGCAGATACGGCAGCTGCGTACAGCAATTCAGAAGTTCATTGACATGCACAGGATACCAACATCCTGGAAGGTGTAACTGCCCGGCTGTGTAATAACTCTCCTGCTATGCACTGAGGCAAGAATGTAGCTCCATCCCTACATGTTTCATAGGTTATTTTGTCAATTGCTGTGTGGAGCAACAAGTCAGAGATTGCATTTTAAAGCTCATTAGGATGATTTTTTTTTTTAAATCAAATGATTTTTATTAAACATTTCAAAGTCAGCAATACATCCGTCATTATACATATACAGTACAAAGATTGTGAGCAATTATGATATTCAACTAACATAGCATATGCGTGTCTTTAGGTCAATTTTCAAGACATCAGTTATTCAACCAAGAATAATATACAGAATAATTACAGATTAATATAACCATAGCAAAGGATATCCTGTAGAGTTACAAAGCTCAACCCTAGCCACCTGGCATCGATGGATTAACAAATGCTACCCATAAGTGTCATCAGGTGAGGAGCCCCTGTAGTAGATTGAGTCCAACCAGCCATCCCAAATTTTATTACATTTCTGAGGACACCCCCTGCTTTTATAGGTAAACTCTTCATGAGATAACGATATATTAACCAGTCGTAGCCAGTCACTAAACATGTGGGCTAATGCAAACTTTAGCCCACATACAAGGATGATGTCACATTTAATCCATTGTTATTTTGGCTGTGTGTGCAGCAGTTTTATGAGTGAGTGGGATAATACAAACCATGGTACTAGCTAAAAGGTATATCATTCATGAAATCTGTTCTAATTATATGCACAAACACAACACACACACTTCATGCACTCTAGAATTTAATATGTCAGTCTGACAGACTGTGGTAGAACTATTTATACCCCTTTCACTCACAAACTGTACACCCATACAAAAGGCACCTTGTATAAATTGCACATACAACATTAACAATAACTGTGATGACCTTGTTACAAAGTATTTATTATACACATGGGGCCTGATCCAGACCTACGATGTAGCGCTGAGCGTACTAATGCTCAGTGTTACATCGTGGGACTCCCCCTGACACTCCCCTTGCCCGCAGCATAGTTACCCTTGCTTACGCCGGCTGGAGGCTACCCTAACTTCAGCCGGCGTAAGCGAGGGTAACTACGCTGGGACGGCGGCGTTCATACGATAACGCTGCCCTCCCAACCTCATTACCCTCCCTCCCACGCCTCCCTACACTAACGAGAGCATAGTAACGCCGGGGGACAGCCCCTCCAGCGTTACTACGCTTGTGCTACGGACCCCCGATCCATGATCGGACGTTGCCGTAGTTACGCTGGGCAACATCTTACGCCCGCCATAATTACTACGGCGGGGGCGCCATAATTACTACGGCGGGCGTAGCTCTGAATCAGCCCCATGAATTGTAAAAGGTCTAGAGCTATTAATTATATTCTTACAGTCAATAATCTACTGTATATATAGTAAACAGATAATCTATATAGAATAGACACATTCTATCTTCATTAACACTTATTAATTGGAGTAGTAAAGGACTTACTGATGAAATGTCACATGTGGTATCTTATTTAATCGGATTCTACTTGTGGTATATTGCCTAATCAGATACGTAGATCTAAAAGGACACTTATATTCCAGAGTGCCAAAATATTGAAATCACTGAATTCATTCTACCAAACTGCAGTAGCAGTCCACTTTATTATAAAGATGTTAATTTAAGAACTAAAAAGAAGTTAGTACCCTGAGACAATGTACTGTATATAGTATACTAAATCTACTACTTCCCAGAGCGCTGATAAACCACCAATACAGGGATTGCCAGCCCTGTTAGCAAAACTATACCGAAATAGGGGGGAAGGTGGCTAGCGCTAGTGTTATGTTTAAAAATAAAAATAATAGCTTATCCCAGTGACTGAAATTAACACAATTTATTTCACATAAAAGTAACTTTTTTTTTTAAAACATTATTAAAAAACACACAGGCCAAAGATAGATGTGTCAGATAAGAAAGATAGAAAAAAGGTGAAATAGCTCAACTCTCACTATGTTATATAGGATCCAGGCTAGAGGATTTAAATTTTGGGCAATCTCCACTTGCACCTCTAGGTTGTCTTAACCTTAGTATGATAAATTTTTTGAGTCACTTGCAATTCTGAGATATGTGATTAAGAGTTGCACTCGTTAAATCGGCAGATTTTTTACTTCACAGCATGTTATCACTGAAACAAGTTCATATATGCCAGTTAGTAGAAAGTTGAGAGAAACTTCAGATAACATTTAGATTCACCAACTGGTAAGTAAGGTGTTAACACGTCTTAGCAGCCTTGCCGGCAATCCAAAATAAAGGTTAATGGCAATTGGCATAAAAGGTGCATAAGGTTTGGCGTTACCAATTATTTCAGGAATTGGTTCTTTAACATCCAAATATTTTTATGTTGTTTCCTTTTTTCAAAACTATGCTTTTTCCTAGAGAATCCACCTGCAGAATACCACCCAATTGCTCTAACTCCTGGCCCAAATTGAATGGAAATCTTCTTACCACTTATTAACTTGTGATGTCCAAGCATTATATATCAACATCTCCCATGGGCAGGGTATTGAGTCGGTGAGAACTCACTTGGCCGGGGGAGGTGAGCTCTCGGGGAAACGCCAAGAGTTTTTATTACAAACCATTGAGTTTATGTTAACACACAACTATTTTTATTTAATAATTGTTTTATTTAAAGATACTTGGGACAGCGATGGGGACTTGTTTAGCGCCGAGCTTCGCGAACCTTTACGTGGGCCTCTGAAGGAAGAACATGTTTGGTTGGGAGAGCGTGGCCGGCGCATGCCTGGTCCTCTATCGCCGTTACATAGATAATTTGTTTTTCATTTGGGACGGCCCGGCGGTTACAGTAAGCAATTTTTTGTAGCAAGTCTAAACAATAATAGTTACAATTTAACGTTTAATTACGCCCAAGATCCAGATCATATCGATTATCTCAATATATCTATTTAATGGCAATTAGCATAAAAGGTGCATAAGGTTTGGCAAAATAAGTTCCAAATAGAAAAGGGCCACATTACCGGGCCACATTACCGGTCCACTTGCAATTGACTCTAAATATTTATCATACTGAGGTTGAGACAACCCAGAGGTGCAGATGGAGATTGCCCAAAATTTAATTAGTCTAGTTCAGTGCTGTTCAACCTTTTCTCACTCTCGGCACACCTAAGCCTTTCCCAGAATTCCGCGGCACACCAAAAGCAAATATACAAAAAAAATTGGAATTACAAAGTACATTATTTCTAACGAATTATAACTAATTTAACTATATTAGCCAGTAGCCCCCATTCATGTGTTCTGCAGTCTCCCCATTATCCCCTTATTTCCTTACGCAAGGTCTTCCAGTGCTTTTTCTCCTGTTGGAGGCACTGCACCGTGGCACACTTGGAAACATCCTCAAAGTAGCCCCTTTTGCTTTAATGACAGCTTTGCACACTCTTGGCATTCTCTCAATCAGCTTCATGAGGTAGTTATCTGGAGTGGTTTTCCAACAGTCTTGAAGGAGTTCCCAGAGGTGCTGAGCACTTGTTGGCTGCTTTTCCTTCACTCTGCGGTCCAACTCATCCCAAACCATTTTAATTGGGTTTAGGTTGTGGAGGCCAGGTCATCTGACACAGCACTCCATCACCTTCCTTACATAGTAGCCCTTACATAGGAAGGGACCTAGTGGACAGCTATTGCTTCTTTCACCCACTGTTTATATTTGGCATCACGGATCGGCACTACAGGACTTTGCAAGAAGGACCTCTACTCATCACCGGGAATTCATTTCTTCTTTCTTTTTTATATATTAATCTATTTGTCATCCCACATTGACTATGTTATAAGAGCCACATATACGGAGAAGTTTGGGAGCTTCCCTCTAACTCGCGGCAGCTGCACGTAGCGTGCTTTAACAAGCACACAGGTAACCTTCAGAACGCAGTATATAACATCCTCCTGCTCATCACCTGTGTTGAATACCCCGCTGGAGTATTGGTCTAACTATAATATAGGATCTCGAATCACAGTCATCCTGTCCTAACATTCAGAGAAATAACCTTATAAAGAAATCGTCATTGACGAAAAAACAAATTATCATCTGACTACTGTCTATCCTTGCACTTATAAAAAATAGGACGTCTGACTGATAACCTCTGAACCAGCACTTCCTAATATCAGCTGAAGCTCTTCATAATCCGTGTCACCCTTCCAAACCACAGTACCGTGAGTACAGATATAAGTATTAAGAGAGAGATATACACTCATTTTTTTCCCTTCACTTTTTTGATTTTTGCAAATCATTTGGATACTAAGTCTACATCATATTGCTGTCTTTCCTGTAAAGAGTCATCAAATATGTCAAGAACTATATGGACTATATTAGATATTACATTATAATTTGAATAACCTTGAAAATTTTGATTTCCATAATCGGATCGGCTTCTCACTGTGCCTACCGGCCGGGACTATCTTATCCACATTACAGGACATCTGTATTATTTCTACTCAACAATTGTACATTATATACGTAATACTTATATCTCCATCTCCGTATAGCCTATTTTTTATATACAGGGTGTTATTACATCTAGCGAGCTGTTCACTATACCTAATATGGTTATATTAATTGCTTTTATATTGTGTATATTGGTATGGTAAGGTGACCCTTACACATACTTATTTTACTGCATTATTCCATTTTTTATTTTAATTATTCTTAATAAATAGTATATAGTCTATAGATATAGACCTGCGCTCGTTTTCTGTTATACTTATCTTTGTTTTAATTCTAGAAGGTTAACTCACTTCTTATCGCAGCAGCGGTCTCTTGTCCTTTAGACTTTAAATACAAACTACATTCGACTATACTATATTCCAATATTTACCATAGCGCCCCCTATTTGTCTTAGTCCTAGCGGACTCAGATACCCTACCTTTTTACATATATAACAATAAATGAACATCACAGATTTTATCTCTTACCTTTGTAGAGTGCAGGATAAACTCCAGGAGGTGGGCATGTAAATTTTACAGCATGGGTTGTCTGTCGGACAGACCTTATGACAGCGTAAGTCACACTATTTAAGAACAAGAGAGGAGAGTGACAGGAGGAGTTCACTTCCCCTCTCGTGCAGACAGGGAGTCTGGATCCAGTCCCTGATTCTTAATAAAGAAGGTGAGCTGACTTATGTACGCAACAAATGAAAGTTTTAAGTTTAGCACCCAGGTGTAGAACAATACGCGCAGAATCTCCAGGGGGAGACATAAAGGTGAATGGTAAAACACCAGCCAGCACTAATACAGGGGAAAAGAGGCCAAGACAAAACACGAGAGGAACAAGACCAGGATAACTACAGAAAGACCAGCCACAATAATGAGCAGTGTAGTAGTGGAGGATAGACCTGCAGGAAATACAGACTGACCACACTATGTGCAGCACTGTAGGGCAATGAGGCACAGGGTAACAGGGAAGGATTAACCTGTTTGATACACAGGTAGTCTGCACTATGTGCAGTAATGATGGACAAATAATAATTAAATGCACAGCATAACTAGGAAGGGTTAACCTGTTGAGCACACATGTAATCTGCACTATATGTAGCAATGGTAAACTAATAATAGTCAAATACTCAGCGTTGTTAGAAAGGGTTAACCTGTTTGGTTCACAGGTAATCTGCACTATGTGCAGTAATGGAGGATAAGTAATAATTAAATGCTGAGCGTGGCTAGGAAAGGTAAACCTGTTGGGTACACAAGTAATCTGCACTATGTGCAGCAATGGTGGACAAATAATAATATAAATGTACGGTATAGCTGGGAAGGGTTAACCTGTTGAATACACAGGTTGTCTGCACTATGCGTAGCAATGGTGGACAAATAATAGTAATAATATTTTGTGTTGCATAAATCAGCTAATTTATGCAACACGAAATATCGGACACTACAGCATTGGACTTTATCTTTTAATCTGTTTGTCGACCCTCGTTTTATTCCTTCTTTATTTATTTTTGGACCTTTTTCATTTGAGCATACCTTAGTTGAATTGCACCAAACATCCAGATTACACGGCCCGGGGAGCCAAGCCGATAGTGCCCCGCTTTGAGCAGGGAATTTAGCAGCACAGACCATCAGCTGCGCTGATACTATCATCTTCCACAGACGTGAGAGCTCTCACTTTTAATAAGGATCTTCAGTGCGTCTCCACTGCCGTCTGGGACTGCTATCGCTGAATATCGGCTACTTTGTTACACGGACACGCTTCTACAACTGCACCTTAGTGCCACAAGATCCGTGTATGGAATAGTGAGTACTGTGTCTTTATTTTCAATAGTATCAACATTGGAACTTATTATCAGCCTCACATATAGCCGAAGCATCTCCGTCTGTAGCTCCACCGGAGCATTGTATGTACTGACACCTATTCTAGATCTGGTTATTATTCCATCTGATCTTTTCTACTATTATTGGCATGCTAAATACTAATTATCCTTAGTGCACTTTAAAGAATTTTGTCTTTAACATTGACTTACAACAAACTGATGATATAGAGGGCCATTCAATTGTTCTACTCTACTCTGGGTATTATGTCAGATTGCTGATTAATACTATGTGGACATTTTGATTGCCTCGTGGCGATATTTTGTTTACAGGTTGAAGCATTAAGTGTCCGAATACATGTTGCTACATTTTATAGTTTTGTTTTTATTTTCTATTGGTGTTGTTTTTTAATATAATTGCCTTAGACTTATTATCCTGAGCGCTTCCATTTTCTCATGTTTTTTAGTCTTTGGGGATTGGTCATCCCGGTTAGCTGCCGGATTGAGAGTCTAAGACGTACTATTTGTAATATTTATTTTATGTATCCAATATAGAGGACACACACCTTGGAGCGCTGTATTTCTTATATCTCTTAAGACAACCTGCAATAACAGCCTCACCTTCTGGAAATTAGATGAGTAACACCTCCTTGGTGGATTCTAAACACTTCCACTTGTTCTATCAGTAGAGGCCTAATTTCGTGATTAACATAAATCCGTCATGACCATTGAAACTAATCATGTGATCTGTGCAGTCCCCCCACCTTTCTATCACTACATGTATCCTCCTGGAGATATACCCCAGTCCTCCCCTCCCTTCCTCCCCTCTTCCCTTCTTCTTTTTCTTTTGATTCTTTGCTCCCGCCCACTTAAAAATAAAGAAAAAGCAAAACAGAAACAGAGATAATCATATGTCTTTATTTTGAGAAGCACAGAACGTACAAGTAATGTTACACATTAGACTAATCCATTTCTCTCAAATATGTAAATTGAATGTATAAATGGACATAGGGGTAGATCCTGAACAACGTTTGCAGTACGTTTGTTCGCGTAGCGAATTTTCGCGTACGTAAATTCGCTACGCTACCCTTAACACACCCCCTGCACGGACGTATTTTGTGAAAATACGCTACCCAAACCCTACCTTAACTTTTCCATCCGTAACACAATACGTCCGCTAACGGGCGTACAGACTACGCGAACGTACGCAGCTTAGCACGCCCATACTGTACACTTTAAAT
>WWET01001256.1:35525-50611 GCA_011038615.1 Limnodynastes dumerilii
AGATGAATAATATTATATTTCTTTGTCGTCTAGGCCTTTGTATTTAGTTAAGTAAACCCTGTGCAATATGTTAATTATGCTACCAAGAGAACAAAAAACCCGTCAAGTGCCAATCTTCAAAGGATCCATGGAATCCATAGGATCCAGAGGAATCCACCAACCAGATGCCAGAAGATCGGATTGCAGTGACAAAACACCAACCTTTTAAAAATGATTGTTATAAAAGCTGTTCCCTCTTCTAAAGAATGGAGGATTCTGTCAGAAACTCATGCCATTGCTGGTATTCTTCCGTGTAGCTTGAAGCGGCGCTGTTTGGATTAATGCTCATTATTGGTAAAATATTTCTTGTGCTTTGGAATACAACCTGCGACTGTACCTTCATTATTTCACGTATGGTATATTTGCGTGCGGATTTCCGCCACGTGTTATTACACTAATATTTTGGTGTTCTAAAGTGAGAATAGAATCTCACAGCTGGGGGCTCGAGAGCGGAAGTCTTATTGCGATGTACGCAAATTGCGTGTGACTAACAAAAGAGTGGGTAAGTTACAATTTTTTGTATTATTATATTTGTGTTAGTCAATCTCATCTGCTAATAGATGGCGGCGACACTGAACTGTGAATTTGGGGACGTTTAAATTGAAAGGGTCTGCGGTCGATCGCAGGTTGCATTCCAAAGTTGAGTGTTTTCCTACAGCAAGCTGTTTTCAAGTTGCATAGCAGGCACATAAGTGTATACATGCATTTTTCATTCAGATTGCCATAATTAAAAGTTACATCTACTGTATTGTAAAGGGGAAATTAACAGACTGCCATAGTTAGAAAATTTGTCTAAGTGTGTTTGTATTGTGTTTGTGTCAGGATTGTTGTGTGGATTATTAGTGCTTTTGAAAGCACGTTGCTTTTGCAGTATATTGTTGATTGCAGTCACTTTGTGACACGTGCGCCCGGGGGTCTTTGAAGTTGGATATACGCACACTAGAGGGTGAGAAGATATTTACTTATTGCATATAAGTAGAGAAGCTATTATATTTGACATTGGTGACTGTGTGTCCTGCATCCTACCTACCCGTGCGGCATTTAGTTGCGATTTAGTTTAGTGACTGCTTAAGTGATATTAGCTTGAGAAGCTATCCAACCAAAGTTAGGGTCATTGGAGAGTCCCCTGCACAGATCAAAAGATCATGTGCAGAGGGTACTGTTGGCATGCCAGTTGGTTCTGCCATGTATATTATGAATAAGAAGTATGGTGTTATTGGTACACAGTGTTGTAAAGATTGGACTAAAATTACTAATAAATGTAATAGTAGAGATGTGGGATACAAATTTATAAAGTAAATTTGCGGAAGAAAGGTGAAAAATACGCAAGATGTCTTTCATTGTGGGAAACTGAAGGGAAAATTTTGCGCAAAAAAGCAGCGAATGAGACAAAGGACGCCGCACCTATGCACGTGCCTGCGAATGTGAACGCAACTCTCACGCACGCAAAACCCATGCACACTTTCTCATGCATGTGCCTTCTCCCCCACCGTCATACATGGGCGAACGGAAGGATGAATCTAATTCTATCCTTGTTTGTCTCAGTAATGCTAACTCTTTTATGTCTGTGAATGGGTAACTGGGTGATAATACTGTAAGGAAAATATCCAAATTATATCCTGTATTAGAAAAAGAATTGTGTATGGGTAATACTGAAGACAGTGATAAGGAAGATAAGCCAACATTAATACACACGCTATTTTAGTTATTGCAAAGTAACATATTTTCTGTCCCATCTCCGGATTCAGGCGTACTTGCCACACAGACTAATACTCCCGCTTTAGTACCGCAATCCCTTACACATGCACTTCCTATTAGCCACATTAATACAGCCCTGCGTCCGGAAGTCCATATGACTACTGTACACACTAATGCGCCTGCATTAGTACCAGAATGCACGCACCATATTCATACCACATCGCTATCCCCTTCTATAGTGCCTATGGCCGCAGATTGTACCAATCATGTGGCTTCTGATTTAATTACACGTACTACTAAACCTGCTGTACATATGGAACCAATGGTCTTTCACATTATAAGGTCTATAACTGGTAAACATATTCCTGGCCATGATAAAAAATGTAAGAATTGGGTGGGTTGTGCAGGGGTATATCCGGTATGCATGCTAAGCGTTCTTACCTGAAACACAAATAGCACAGGTGTGATACCTGTAAAGGACATTCTCATGGATGGAATTCCATACTATGGTTGCAGAGTTCCCACATCCCAGCAAAGATATGGCTTGCAGCCAGAAATTTATTAGGGACTTGGGAAATACATGAACCCACTAACAGAGATTGGCGGATGTTACTCAGAGCTTGTCTCCCTCCGCACTGACTATGAGGCCTTCAAGCTAAAAGGAGACAAAATTCTGAATAACGCTGACAATCAGACTAATATTGAGAATTGGGTGTGCATTTTCCAATAAAAGTGGAATGACACCGAATATTTACCACTAAACAAAAAGACAATAAAAGTGTGTGTGATTATTTCCATAGGGCATTGGCAGATCTATCTAAATACACAGGTATAGCAGATATACAAAATAACCCAAATCATAAGGAATTGGCAGTATCTGGACTGGACTCTTAGAAATGGTGCAACAGAGGGTCCAGATAACAGAACCAGACTGGCAGGCCTTGAATATAAGTAATCGTAGGGCTAAGGCAGTATCCCATGAAAGGAATGTGGTAAAAAGGAAAAAGAAGCAGATAGACTAATTGATGGCCATTAGCATACAAGCTGCGCAGCCTCACCATCAATCACAAAACCATACAACACAGAATATGGTACACCTCATTCATTGGCACAAAGAAAATTTTTCAAATGTGGAAAATAGGGACATTGCATAAATCAGTGTAAAGAATTTAGAAGATGAGAATATGAGGATTATTCTCAAAGGCGACAAAGGGCACCTCACAGACCTTGTGAGATATATAGGATAGAAGAAGATAGTGATTGGCCCAGAGACATGCTCTAACAATAAATGAGGGTCTGGCCATACCTGTGGTCTTTTGCAGGCAGAATTGATTAGTGGCCCCAGTGAAGAGCCTAATGTAGAGATCAATATTCTCTCAATTTACCCATTACCAGGAAAACCATCCAAGCGGAGTCTCGGGAGAGGTGAAGCAGTATCTGCTAACTGCACCTGCTAAAGTTACTATAGGTCCATTACACACTAAACATTATTTTCTTCTTGCAGCATCAGCACCCACCAATCTACTCAGGCGGGACTTGCTGTGCTGTTAATTGTTGTTTCTGGATTTTCCAGGACATCACACACAGGAAGCAAAGGACATCTTAGAGACTTCGCCAAGGTTAATGGTATTTTCTAAAGGTCTGACTCAATTTCCAACTGAGGTAGAGGATATGTTACAATTATTACCAGGTTCCCTATGGACAAAGAATGAGCAAGACACTGGATTGATGGCAAATGTAGCTCCTGTTATGGTAAACCTTAAAAACGGTAGGCAAGCGTCAAAAACATCCCAGTATCCTGTAAAACCTGAGGTGGAATTAAGTGTACTTCCTGTCATTGAACAGTTGATACAGCAGGGAATTCTAACTCGTACCACTAGCATAGCCAATAGTCCAATCTTCCCTGTCAAAAAGAGTGGGGGGAGGGGCTATAGGTTAGTACAAGATTTAAGGAGTGTTAATAAGGTGGTAGAGAGACAATTCCCTGAAGTGCCCAATCCAGCTGTCATATTAATGCAAAATCCCGTATCTCTACCTACTTCACTGTAATAGATCTCTGCTCTGCTTTCTTTTCTGTTCCTCTACAGGATGTCAAGTACTGTCAGTACCTTTTTGCATTCACATATAGGGGTATATTTAGTAAAGGTGAATTTATCCAGCGATTTTAAAATCGTTGGATTTCGCTGCGATTTACAGGCGCTTTGCAGCGTGAATTCACCGAATTCACTAAGCTGCAATTTGTCTGCGATTTTTTTAAACACCCGCAAGATGCGTGATGCGCGATGCACGAGGGTAAATTGCGGTGCTTTTCTAAAGATTTGTTTTTTTTTTTATTTGCCGTCGCTCGCTGTGTTAAAAAAATAAAACAAACAACTTGAAAGGCTTAGCCATGCTTTCTGATAGAACTACAAGGCTCAGCATTGCTTAGCCTTGTAGTAATAATAGTGTCAGCATGGTAAGACCTCTAAACATGCTGCGCTGTGTGTAGTGCGTGTAAATGAAAATACAGTCTGCACAAAACATACAATTATACATTACTATAAGTGTGTATGTAAAATAAACATTTTCCCTGACTAATAATGCCCCCTAATGTGTACACTTACCTCCGGTGGCCACCGTGTCCTATACTAAATGTATCTGAATGTATTGTGTGGTGTAGGCAAAGAATAAAAAAAAATTTCACTCACCGTTTGCTGTCATCATTCTTGGGAAGAGTTGCTTGATGAGTTGAATCTTCTCCAGTTGCTTGTAGACTGTCCTCCGGTTGCTAGAAGTGATGTATTTGGTGGTGTGTTCCGCTCCTCGCCCTCTTCTGTACTTGACACGAGGACAGGCTCCTGCATCTTCTTCCATGGCGCTCCTAATGTCGCTAGGGGGCAGCCTTTTATATTAATGATGACGTCAGAAACACTAGAGCCCCTAGTGTAACTGACGTCATCATTAATATAAAAGACACTTCTAGTGCTTCTACATTTAATATAGGACACAGTGGCCACCGGAGGTAAGTGCACACATTAGGTATTATTAGTCAGGGAGAATGTTTATTTTACATACACACATAGTAATGTATAACTCTATGTTTTGTGCAGACTTTATATATTTTTTGGATTTTACACACAGAAAAACACGTCAAATAGATTGACATGTGTTTTTCAGGTTCTGTGTGAGGCGCTTTCATTAAAAGCGCCCAACACAGCCTGCGAGTTTGTTTTTAGTGATTTGCCGGCGATCTAAAGGCGATTTAGACAAATCGCCTTTAGTGAATCTGGTGATATGTATGTTTTCAATGCCAAACATCTGGACGATTTTTGTCCCATGATGTTTGGTTTTGAGTTGAATTTGATAAAGGCAAAAGTCACAGGACTTTGCCTTTAGTGAAAATGGTAATGGCCAAATCACCTCCAAACTCACGGGAGTTGAGGTGATTTGGCCAAAATCGCCTTTAGTAAGTATACCCCATAGAGGGGTACTGACTGAGGACTGTATAAAAGCCATACAAGCCATAACACTACCGTAGAACCAGCAGCGAGTCAGTTCATTTATTGGGGCGTTCGGGTATTGTAGAAACTGGATACCGGGGATTTCCATTCTAGTGCTACCATTACAGGAGCAGATTTCTGTTTTTAAGCCTGACTTTCACACCAACTGATGGGCATTAAAATTAAGCTACACATCCCTTATCACCCACAAGACAGCAAGAAATAAAGCAGAACACCTTTAGACCACTATCATTTCCTTGTAGGGAAGGTCTTAAACCAAAAGGATTGTTGGTTGTAGGACTAGTTCCCATACCGTTAGAAGTCCCTGAATTAATGAAAATAAAGGACGGGAGACCCACAGAGGGGAAATATAATATGACCAAGTCCCCTAGTTTAAATCTTTGCCAGTATTCCGTGGATAAGTCTTTAATTTGTATAAATTTCACTGACACCAGAAATTTGGGATATTGGGAGATTGTGGGGTATAATCAGACGATGGCCTATTCACAAAGAGCTGATAGTAAGGACATTGGGCTGGATCCAGACCTTGTTAAGTGCATGAACTTAGTTACTCAAGGGCTAAACCATGTTGATTTCAGGGGGAGCTAAGTTAATTGTATTCTTTGCATGCAGGGATATATCTTTAAATTGCTTACTGCACACAGATACTGACCAGCTTTACTATCACACTGTTATTTAGACTTGTGTTACCTTGTGTTAGACTTGTGTCAGCTCTCAGCACTAATATGGTTTGCAACAGATGAAATATGACTCCCCTGAAATTAACATGGTTTAGCCCAGGAGTAACTAAGTTCATGCACTTAACAAGGTCTGGATCCAGCCCATTGATGCCAAGAGAGTACAACACATTAAAAAGGTAGATGGGTATCAGAGAGCTGGATATATAAATAAACCTACAAAGACTTTGGTTTGTAAAGTAATACCTAGTCACTGCATAGAAACTATACAAGTAGAAACCTATTATGAACAGATGTTGTCCTTAGGTGCAAGTCAATTTATCAACACGTTGTGTAATAAAATCCTAGGTTATGCTTTATCCTCCCTTATGATTTCTATTATGTGTGTGGTCGCAACGCATACAAGTGGTTATCCCCAAACTCCAAGGGAGTATGTTTTATTGGCAGAGTTGTTCCAGAGGTACTAACCCTAGCATACAAAAGGATGATAGCCATACATGAAAATACCATACCTCCTTATGTACACACACAGTGTCCCCCCTCTCTCTTCTCTGCTCCAAGCTATACATGTTTAGTTCCTCTAGCCTTTCTTGGTATGATTTGTGACACAGGCCATGGACCATTTTAGTTGCTCTTCTTTGCACATTCTCTAATGTATTTATGTCTTTCTGGAAATATGGATTTTTTGGCATTAAACTACAGTTGCCACACTCTTGACCATTCCTCCAGTCTACCTAGATCATCCCTCATTTTGTGTACCCCTACTTCCACTTTTATGCAGAGGGACAATATTTTGCATTTCATTTTCCATTCCTCTGGGATCACCTTAGTTATTAGTGACTAATTCAGTTAATGGTTTTGCCATCACCCTTCTAAGCTCTTTTAGTATCTCCAGATGTATCCCATCAGGTCCCATTGATTTGTCCACTTTCAACTTTGAAAGTTCTTTTAATACCTGCTCCTTAGTGAATGTAGTAGTAATTGTGCCCATTGTATTAATAGTATTACACCTAACATGCTACTGAAAACCCCGACAATTCCAAAATAATTGTCATTTAAAAACAGTAATCTTATAATACATAAAATACACAAATAAAATAATAACATTAAAATAATTAATAAAAATTGTCAGGCTTTTGATTAGCTTGTTAGGTGTAATATTTTTGTGTATTTAATGACTGTTTTGTGGAAATTGTCGGGCATTTGATTAGCGTGTTAGGTGTAATATTTTTGTGTAATATTTTTGTGTATTTAATGACTGTTTTTTGGAAAATTGTCGGTGTTTTGATTAGCGTGTTAGGTGTAATATTTTTGTGTATTTAATGACTGTTTTTTGGAAATTGTCGGGGTTTTCATTAGCGTGTTAGGTTTAATATTTTTGTGTATTTCATGACAATTATTTTAGAATTGTTGGGGTATTTAATCATAATATAGAGGTCAAATGGGGACATTGAGATGCCGCTGCGGACACAGGATGACAGGGCATGCTGGCTAGCATGCCCTGGCATCCTTGGGCATGCTGATACTTGTAGCACTACAAGTATCAGCATTCCCCTCCGGCGCTGCATTGTTTTTCTGTGAAGTCGGGTGTTGCTTTGCGGTATTTTTTACTTGCCGGGATATTCAGTGTGTAGGTATTTTTTACGTGCCGGGATTTTCAGTGTTGGGAAACTCGTGGAGGTATTTTAACTGCAGGGATTTTAAGCTCCGGGAATATAACTACCAGCCCTTTTGTAAACCACATTGGCTTTCTTTTTCTGGGGTTTTTCCTAACCTTTCTTATACAAAGGTCTGTTGCTGTTAATAATGCATTTTTTTAAATTTCCCCACTGCTCCTGTACTCCTATCATGTGCCTCCACTCTGCCAAAGAATCACTTACACATTTCCCCAATTCTACAAAATCCGCCTTCCTAAAGTCTAGCACTTATGTCTTTGTGTGGCACATGTCTCTCTTAGTCATTATACTACCATATCAACCATACTGCTTGATGATCACTGGATCCTTGGTTCTCACCACACTGACTTCTGAGATTCTGTCACTATTTGTAAGTACAAAGATGACCTCTTTGTGAGTGGGCTCTCTCACCAGTTGCTTAAGGGACGCTCCCTGTAATGAATGTAAAATGTCCTCACTTCTAGTGGAGCTTGCTGAAGACTCAACCAAGTTTACATCAGGTAGATTAAAATCTCCAATTATTATTACCTCTCCTTTTAATGTCTTTTTTAGCAATGTCTTGCAATAGGACATTGTCCATTTCCTTCTCTTGCCCTGGTGGCTTATATATCACACCAGTATGAAGAATAACCCCCTGGGTTTCAATGGTTACCCAAAGTGCCCCAGTTTTTTCTCCAATACTCCCTATTAAAGTTGACTTGAACCCTTCAGTAACATACTTTAATACGCCTCCTCCAATTTTTCTACTCTATCCTTCCTAAATAAACTATAACCCAGCATACCTAGGTCCCAGTCATGATTTTCATTACACCATGATTCTGTGATTGCCACAATATCCAGATTTTCTCTTGACAAATTAGTTCTGGGATTTTATTTCCTAAGATCCTAGCATTTGCACACATTGCTCTGAGAGGTTGCATTATAAATCTTCAATTATCAGTTTATTATTATTGCTAGATATGTTTATTTTGCTTTTTATGGATTTTTTTTCCATTTGTTGTTCAGGCTATATTATCTGTCATTTTCGACTGGCCACATAACACTTCTTGGTTTAGTGAGCAGCTATTTTTATTATGTGTATCACTGCCCCCCTCTCCTAGTTTAAATGGTTTCTAATAATACAATCAAACTGCTCACTTAGAATATCTGTGCCCACAGAAGATGGGTGCAAGCCATTCTTTTTATTCAAGTTTCTGTTTTGCCAGATGGCATGGCTATGTTTTATCCAAATCCTTCCTCATGACACCACTTTCTAAGCCACAGATTGAAATCATGAATGCGCATCATTCTATCTTCTTCAAATTTGTGTACTGGCAGTACTTCAGAAAAAGTAACAGTATTTGCCACCTGCTTTAGGGCAGTTCCCAACTTTCTAAATTCATCTTTAGCAGCCACAACTCCAGCACTTGTCCCAAGGTGGATAATTACATCAACCTCCCTTTCCTTGCTTATTGCCTTTAGAATTTTTATCCCACGGAGCTGTAGCTCCAGGAAGAACTTCAACACACAAATACTCAAGATAAACTTGAGTTAATAATACCACTACCAAGGTGTATTTTAATAATTATAGAGATGTCCTCAAATAGTCATATAAAACACATTTTTTTTTGTAAATTAACATACATGTCTTTAAAAGCGATCAGTATAGATGAGAATATTACAAAGTATAAAAAATACCAGCCACAATCATAATATTACACTGTTGGAAAATAGATTATATATTCAGTCGCTACAAAGTCGCATGCAGAGGATTAAATACACAGCAGTGTAGAGCACTCACATAGTTAGCAGGCAGTTAAGACTATTACCATTGGAAAAGACAGCCACCTACGCTAATTATCGCATGTCTGTAGTATTGTATTTGGGCCCACCTGAAGATCATTTAGTTTACTTAACAGGTTTATAGTATCTCGGAGATAGCTTTATTCCACCCCTGTATGATTGATCCCATGAATAAGTCTAACGACGAAACGCATGTTGGGTAAACAACAGATTCCGGTGGCCCGGTGCACAGGACTGCCACTAACCTTTTTTACCAGCCTCCTTCTTCTTTGGAAAAGCAGCCACGCATATAAGATCAGCATAGGAGCAGCTACGGACCCGGAAAGGGTGAAGTACGATCGTGAGATCATTAGTATGTAAGTAGGGACAGGTTCCTGCTTTTAGCGTAGGTGGTTGTCTTTTCCAATGGCAATAGTCTTAACTGCCTGCTAGTTATGTGTGTGCTCTACACTGCTGTGTATCTAATCTTCTGCATGCAACTTTGTAGCGATTGAATATCTAAACTATTTTCCAACAGTGTAATAATATGATTGTGGCTGGTATTTTTAATACTTTGTAATATTCTCGTCTATACTGATCGTTTTTAAAGAGATGTATGTTCTATACTGATCGCTTTTAAAGACATGTATGTTAATTTACAAAAAAAAATGTGTTTTATATGACTATTTGAGGACATCTCTATAATTATTAAAATACACCTTGGTAGTGGTATTATTAACTCAAGTTTATCTTGAGTATTTGTGTGTTTAATTTATGAATATAAAAATACCACAAAGGTGATAAGATGATTTGGGACTAGTGCGGTTTTGTTCTTGGTGTGTTTGCTCCAGGAAGAACTTCACCTGATAATTTCAGAACCTTTTTCTAGTTGGATATCCCTAACAACAGAATCCCCCACAAGAAGTGCAGTCCTTCTCAGGGATTCTCTTTTCTCGCCATCGGGTTCCCTCAACATGTCATGCTCTACATTAAATGTTGTAATATAGTCCAGGCCTCCAAATGCTGCATATGAGTTTTGCAAGGGCACAGCCTGTGCAATGTGACCTTGTGCAACTGGAACTTTACCAGCATTCTTCACCATAGCCCACCCAGTACACTTCCTGGGAGCTCTCTGAGGCAATGGTGGCATCAAAGATACAGATATCCTGCATATCTCACCATGCATTCTAGCTATCTCATCCCGCAAAAAAGTCATCTTCTGATAGATTGGACAACACCTGAGTTTACAAATTGTTTCACGCAAAACAAAAGCATCACAACCACTGCAATGCACAGACATCCTAGAAGGTTTATTCTAATGAAAAATCATCAAACTTTACTAGATAAACAATACACAAAAATAATTTAAATGGGCCCAAATTCAGCCCAAATCCAGTTCAAACTCCAGTTATAACTGCAAGATGCTTTGAAAATCAGTGCTTAGATAAGCAGGCAATGAAAACCAGACAGGTTTACACCTTTACAGGTTTAAACTATACCCCCTTTAAATATCACACAAGGAACTAATCAATTACCACAGCCAAAGCAATTAGCACAGCTGACTAATTATCTAACAAAAGAAAAAAAAACTTGCCCAGAAACATTATCCCAAACAACACAAATAATAATCAATAATATGCAACACTCTTAATCTACAGCACAGAAATAAAAAATATTACATTATTATAAAGTAATACAAAAGAAAACCAATACTTTACAACTGCACAGTAGATGTGTTAACTAAGCCCACTCAGTGTTAAATGTTGTACGTATATAACTAATAGCACAGAAGACTCTCAAGAGGTTATAGACCAAAAGATGGATGAAATTCTGCAGCTGAAATGGGAATTTGGCAGGGCATATAATTTTTATTTGTCCAGAGCAGTGCTCGAAGTGGAAATATAGAAGTGGGGGTATTGAAATTTCAGCACCAGATGTGTCTTGTTTGGCAAAGTAAACAGGTCAACACTTAGAAAATCACATTGGGCCAGATCCAGAACTACGTCTGTCTTCCATAGACGGACGTAGTTCAATAAACAGTAGCTACTGCGCATGCGTAGTAGCTATTGTACGTAATCTGCGTATTGTTTTGATACGTAGATTGCGTATATGCAGTCTAAAAGACGCAGATTACATACAATAGCTACTACGCATGCGCAGTAGCTACTGTTTATTGAACTACGTCCATCTATGGAAGACGGACGTAGTTCTGGATCCGGCCCATTGTGTTTATGTCATGTACGTCATGATTTCTACACTGAACGCTTCATATTTAATTAAATGATCTGGTTACCGTTAGGGAAAAACAATGATAGCTCCCCCATAGGGCCATTACTGCCCCTCCTTTTGTGTGCACCTTCCTTCTTTGTGGCCAGCCAGTCTTATTCCCCCCTCTTTGTCCAGCCAGTCTTATAGCCCCCTCTTTATGATTGTCCACCCAGCTTTATTTCCCTCCTCTTTACTTGTGTCCAGTCAGCCTTATTGCCTCCTCCTTCTATTTATCCAACTAGCATTATTGCCCCTCCTTTTGTTTGCCCAGCCAGTCTTATTGCCCCATCCTTCTGTGTTCAGCCGGTCTTCTTTCCCCCTATTTATTTGTGTCCAGTCAACCTTGTTGTCCTCACCTTTTGTTTGTCTTAACAGTCTTATTGCCCCCTTATTGAGTCCAGTCATTTTTATAGCCCTTCTTTATGTGTGTCCACCCAGCCATATTAACCCCTCTTTATTTGTGTCCAGTCAGCGTTATTGTCCCCTCCTTGTTTGTCCAAACAGTCTTATAGCCTTCTCTCTATGGTCAGCCATTGTTATAGCCCCTCTTTATGAGTGACCAGCCAGCCTTATTGTCCCAACTTTATTTCTGTGCAATCAGTCTTATTGTCCCCTCCTTCAGTTTGCACAGCCTTATTGCCACTCCTGTGTCCAAACAGCCTTATTACCTCCCCCACACACTTTTTATTTGTGTGCGGTCAGCCTTATGGCCTCTTCCTTCAGTTTACCCAGTCTTATTGCCCCCTCTTGTTGCCCAGCCAGTCTTATAGCCCCCTCTTTATGAGTGTCCAGTCAGCCTTTTTGCCCCTCTTCACTTTGTGTGAAGCCAGCCTTATTGTCCTCTCCTTCAGTTTGCCCAGCCTTATTGCCCCTCCTGTGTCCAGTCAGCCTTATTAATCCCCACTTTAATTTGTGTCCACCCAGCTTTATTGCCCCCTCCTTCTGTCTCCATATAGAATTATTGCCCCTCTATGTGTCCATTCTTATTGGCCCATGTTCAGCTTCTCTACCCCATTCCCCAACTACTAAAAGATAAAAAGTAATAAACATACTTTTCCTGTGTCTTCCGGGCTCTCTCTTTCGTGGCGCGCGCTCTGCAGTCTGATGCTCACATGACCTTAGGTCACGCTTGTGTCCTGTGCTAAGAGCTGCAGCTGTGCACAGCCAGCAGCTCTGTGAGAATGAAAACTCCCGGCAGCAGTGAGAAGTGAGCTGGTATGCTATACAGCGGTATGGCATACCATCACTTCTGTGAGCCCGCTCTGAGTAAATATACAGCTGCTCATAGAATCTTAAAATTCTATGAGCAGCTGTATTCTTACTCAGAGCCGACTCACAGAAGTGGCGGTATGCCATACCGCCGTATACCGGCCCACTTCGAGCACTGGTCCAGAGTAGAGGAAACATTAACAGGTTGATTATCTTGGTTGAAACCTGTTAACTGGTTCTCAGGGTTTGGTACATGGATTAAAGAACTAGCAGAAGCAATCGGAAAGCTCCTTGTCTTTATATTAATTCTTAATTGTAATCATATGCGTAAAATGTGTTCATGTTTTGTTAATGTGCGGAAGGAAGAAAACTGAGACAGTTATAAATGTAGTGGAGTTAACAGAGGTTAACAATGAAACTTTATTTTATAAATAATATTTAATTTCATTATTAATAGTTTGGGAGACTATTAAAGGGTGGTCTGCTGAAATTAAAATAGAAAAATAAAAGCAACAATAAAAGTCTTTGCTTGCAAATAAAAACAAAAGAATACTCGCGGCGGGAAACGTTCCAGGTGTAGCTACGTGCGTGCTCACATGACGACATGTGTAGACACGCATTGACGTGTGAACCATGTGCGTGGTCATCTTTATACACAATAATATTTCCATGTTCCCAGGCCCAAATCCATAACTATGCAATATGTATGTTTATATAAAATGTGTTCTATGTTTCTAAAGATATGTTTAATTCACAGGATTCCTTTTTCAACTAATAGTTGAATAGTAATGCTTAGCTCAGGAAGATTGTATTATTGTCATGTTTAGATTTATAGTGTAGAATTTCATGCTGTATTAGCAATGATATGATTTATTATGCGATTGCATCTAATGTATTCAAGTTATAGATATAGATAGATGAATGATATTATGTTTCTTTGTGTAAGACCACATGGTCTAGGTCTTTGCATTTAGTTAAGTAAAATCCTGTGCAATATGTTAATGATGCTACCAAGGGAACAAAAGAGCCTTCAAGGAACAGATTGCAGTGACGTACCAACCTTTTGATAATGATTGTTATAAAAGCTGTTCCCACTTCTAAAGAGTGGAGGATTCTGTCAGAAACTTATGTTAGTGCTGGTATTCTTGCGTGTATCTGTAAGCGGTACTGTTTGGATTAATGCTCATTATTGGTAAAATATCTTTTGTGCTTTGGAACACATCTTGCGACTGGACCTTTAATATTTCACGCATGTTATTACACTAATATGTTGGTGTTTTAAAGTGAGAATACAATCTCACACCTCAAAGAGGTGCTCACCAAACACAGTGCTCTGAAAGGTAAGGCTTCCCTTCTCCCTTACCCTAACCCTAAGTTCCCCCTCCCACAGCCTAACCCTAAGTCTCCCCTCCTGCAGCCTAACCCTAAGTCTGTTTATGGACCCCAGACCAGTAATAGCATTATTCCTGGCCTGGGCCCCATTATGGGCCTCTGTAAAACAGGAAAATGCTATTTAGGGAAAGCTCATTAATCCCCATCCTCTAAACCAGAGAAAGAAAGAAAGAAAGAAAGAAAGAAAGAAAGAAAGAAAGAAAGAAAGAAAGAAAGAAAGAAAGAAAGAAAGAAAGAAAGAAAGAAAGAAAGAAAGAAAGAAAGAAAGAAAGGAAAAAAAGAAAGAAAGAATAAATATAAAAAATTACCTTACACTACACCCTGCACATACACCCCCTTACACTCCACTCCACTTCACACATATACCCCCTTACACTACACCCCTTTACACTACAACCCACACATATACCTCCTTAAACTACACCACACACATATACCCCCTTACATTACACCCTGCATAGACACCTCCTTACACTACATCCCACATATACACCCCCTTACACTGCACACCACACATACACCTCCTTACACTATGCCCCACACATACACCCCCTTACACTACACCCCCCACACACACACCCTTACACTACACCCCACATATACACCCCTTTAGACTACACCCCACACATATACTCCCTTACACTACACCCCATACATACACCCCCTTACACTATAAACCCCATGGGCATTGGCAATACAGCCTTTATAGACACTGCTGCCTGTCTTACGGTGTGACACAGGGTGCACATAGCATGGACCGGACTGGACGTGACACAGACACTGGAGAGTCAGGTAAGTACACCCCCTTACACTACACCCCACACATACATTCCCCTACACTACCCCCCCCCCCCACAACACACACC
>WWET01001256.1:58606-72472 GCA_011038615.1 Limnodynastes dumerilii
ATATATATATAATTTTCTATACAGGCCTGACAACAATCCTGTGAAGCTATTTTATTGTGATTAACTACAAATGAATGTTATGTGTCCTCACAGAACTACTTTGACTGGTTGCCAAAAGTTTTGCAGGTTATCTTCATGTGTACTATTGGTATATTGAAATTTCATCTACAGTATCAGTTAGTTTTAGTCAGGTTAAGGAATGATCTGTAACTTTAGATTGTTATAATATGGAAGGTAAAAGTAAGTCTATTCTAGATAGTGGCCCATACGTTGAAGTTGCTCGGCTATAGATCATTTGCATTTCTTTAGGTAAACCAAGTCTGCTTTTTTTGTTTGTAAGGTTGGTCAGAATATGCTTTCTTTTTATAGGTGAGTGTATGCCACCAACATTCCAATTTTGTCATAACTAAACCATTGGAATATTAGACATAAGATATGTATAATAATAACTTTACACGCACTGCCTATCCACTTCCAGATAACTCCTCTAAACCTATCACCCTCTAGATTAAATGCATGTCTTCATGTTATAATGCATCCTACTTTACATAACATATTGAATAAAAACAACAAAATACAAAGATTGTAGTTGAGAAGCCAATGGGTTAAGCCAATGAAATCTTGATGTGAGCTAGTGACAAATAAAGCACTGAAGCACATAAGAGAATAAGAAAATTATGATTTTAAGATACATAGCAAGAAACATGTGCAAGAATAAGCAAATATGGGGTCAGATATGAATCTTAAGGACCATTAGGGTACGCCACTAGTTTCCATGTATTGACTATATTGAATTTTCAAGATTATTTATGTAGGGTAGGGACTACAAGTGACTTCTAGTTCTGCATGATGGCTGCCCATGTGGCTATGAAGATATGGGCGCGGTAGGAAATCCCGGCCCTTAAATTCCCGGTGCTGAAAATACCTCCACCAGTTTACCGACACTGAATATCCCGGCATGTAAAAAAATCCTAGCGCCAAAAATGACCAGCAATTTAAAATACCTACAAGACTAAAATACCTACACTGAAAATCCTGGCGGGTAAAAAAAACCTGGCGCAAAAAATTCCCGACAATGTAAAATACCTACACACTGTAAATTCCGGCAAGTAAAAAAATACCGCAATGCAACACCCGACTTCACTGAACAATAACACGGTGCTGGCAGGGCATGCTGATGCTTGTAGTACTACAAGAATCAGCATGCCTAAAAAACTGTCAACCCCAAGACTGACCCATTACATACACAGCCCCCAGCCTGACCCGTCACATACACAGCCTGACCCGTCACATACACAGCCCCCAGCCTGACCCGTTACATCCACAGCCCCCAGCCTGACCGGTTACATCCACAGCCTGACCCGCCTGACCCGTTACATACACAGCCCCCAGCCTGACCCATCACATCCACAGCCTGATCCATTACATCCACAGCCTGACCCGTCACATACACAGCCCCCAGCCTCTAGATTATGATTAAATACACCAACAAATCTAAAATAATTGTCATGAAATACATAAAAATATTACACCTAACACGCTAATCAAAAGCCCGACAATTTCCAAAAAACTGTCATAAAATACACAAAAATATTACGCTTAACACACTAATCAAAAGCCCGACAATTTCCAAAAAACTGTCGTTAAATACACAATAATATCACACCTAACACCATAATCAAAAGCCCAACAATTTCCAAAAAACAGTCCTGAAATACACAAAAATATTACACCTAACACCAAAATCAAAAGCCCACCAATTTCCCAAAAACAGTCATTAAATATACAATAATATTACACCTAACACCATAATCAAAAGCCAGACAATTTTCAATAAACAATCCTGAAATACACAAAAATATTACATCTAACACCATAATCAAAATTCCGACAGTTCCAAAATAGTTGTCATTTAAAAACAGTAGTCTTATAATACATAAAATACATAAATAAAATAATGACATTAAAATTAATAATAAAAAGAAGTATTTACCATCTTGAATTGGATCCAATCTTCCAAGCTTTTAATCCGTGGGGGAAGTCTTTGAAAAAAATAAAACCCTGTAGGACCGCCACAACTCATGTACTTGCACGAAGGACATCCCAATGCTAATGACAGCTCTGCTGTCATTGGGGTATATTTATACCCTTGGCCAGCCAGGGAAACCCAGCATGAAATGAGCTCAATACAGCAGCATGGCTGGCAGGAGATTACACACACAATAACAACTTAACTACATTGCACACTCTACTACAGCTACAAAAATTTCATATTACACAGGTATAACACACAATACCTCAGAATAATAAACAGAGCTAAAAAGTACAGCCTGGGTATGGATTGGGATAAGGAGTGACTCTATTTCCATCCCCCAGCCTGTTTTCTTTACATTCCTCCCCCACTTTTTAGTCCTGATTTCCAGCAGTGTGGTGAGCATTGCTTCTGGGTTGTAAGGGGATGGGGGGCGATGAATCCAGCTCTTGTTGGCGATAGAGTCCATCCGTGTTCCTGTGATCTTTACCCTTTTTGTGAGAAATAGAAAAATTGTACAGTTGTAATGCCAAACTCCACCTTAGTAACCATTCATTGTCACCTGCTGTGCGCTGCAGCCAACTGAGCGGATTATGATCAGTGACCACTGAGAACTCTCGCCCAAACAAATATGGCTGCAGCTTCTTCAGTGCCCACACTATAGCCAGGCTCTCCTTTTCGATGGTGGTATATGCCATCTCCCAATCAATCAGTTTCCATGAGAGATAGACCACAGGATGCTCACGCCGATCCTCCCTCACTTGGCTTAGTACAGCTCCTAATCCACAATTTGATTCCTCAGTTTGCACAATGAACTGCCATCGAAGTCAGGGGCCACTAGCAGTGGGGATCGGGAAAGGCTGTCCTTGAGCTGAGAAAAGGCCTGCTCACATTCTGAGGTCCAGTCAATCTGCCAGGCATACCTTTTGGTTGTAAACTTAGGCAGGGGCTTGGCAAATGGTACTGTACTGGGGCACAAACCTATGATAGCGTGTTGTCCCTAGGAAAGCGCGGACCTGCTTTTGGTTAGTGGGTGTAGGTCACTTCAGGATGGCCTTAATCTTTGCTGGGTCAGGATGGATACATCCCCCACAAACCTGGTGACCCAGGTACAGCACCTCCGCCATCCCCATCTGGCATTTGTCTGATGGTCAGCCTTGCCTGACTGATCCTTGCTGTTTCACAAGGTCGCAAGGTCGCAGGGGCATTCCTATTCCAAAGGGAAAAACTCTAGATTCGTACAGCCCAAATGGAGTGATGAACGCTGAGCATTCCTGGGCCTCTTTGGTAAAGGCAATCTGCCAGTACCCCTTGCTAAGGTCCAGAGTGGACATGTAGCAAGATGCCCTTAATCTGTATAACATCTCATCTACCTGGGTCATGGGATCAGTCATAGTCACTTCATTCAGCCTGCGGTAGTCTATGCAGAAGCGGGTACCACCATCCTTCTTGGGAACTAACACTACCCCGGTGGCTAAGGGGCTATTAGAGGGGATGATGGTCCCTAGAGCTAACATTTCTTCAACTTCCTTCTTCATCATAGCAAGCACTTCAGGACTCACCCTGTAGGAGGGAGCCTCTCTGGGGTCCACATGATGGGCCACTATATTGGTGCACCCTGTCTTGCTGGTGAAGTAGGCCTGGTGTACCCTCAGCACTTCCCGCGTCTGCTGGATCTGGGTTTCTGACAGCTGGGAGCCTATGGGCACCGCGTCCACCCCCAGCTCCTTTCTAGTGTCTGCCAGGAGGTCAGGGATGGGGTCAGTTCCTACCGGGGAACATAAGCCTTAAACGTATTTATATGAAAGGTGCCCGCTCATTTTCCTTATTTATCCAGGGCAATGACATAATCTACCTTGCCTTGTCTTTCTAGTACAGTGTAGAGTCCTGCCCACGTTGCCTGGAGCTTTTCTTTCTGTGTGGACACTAGTACCATCACTAGTACCATCATCGGCTGCCCTACCTCTAGTTCTCTCTCTAGAGCCCACTAGTCTTAATAGTGCCGCTGCCGCACCCCCTGTGCCCCCAGCGTGTGGTCATGAGCAGGCTGCATCAGCCGCTGCAGTCTGTCCCTCATCTGGACTACATATTCCAGTATCAGAACCTCTGGTTCTTGGAACGTCCCTTCCCAGCTTTCCCGGACTAGGTCAAGAATGCCTCGTACCCTCCGGGCATATAGCAACACAACGGGGGAGAAACCCGGCACTTCACGGTATGCAAACAGGAGCTACTGCAGCAACTTCTCCCAGTCGCCCACCTCTGAGTCAGCATATGCCTGCAGCAACTGCTTGAGGGTCCCATTGAATCTCTCACAAAACCCGTTGGTCTGCGGATGAAAAGGGGTTGTGCGGAAGGGATGTACCCCAAATTTTTCCCATACGGTCTGTAACAGTTGCCCTTGGAACTGTGTCCCCTGGTCTGTAACCACCTCTAAGGGAAATCCTACGTGGCTGAAGATATTCATGAGAGTTTGGGCCACATGCTCAGCATCTATGGATGCTAAGGCAACAGCCTCAGGATATTTAGTGGCGTATTCTACAACAGTCAGGATGTATCTTTTCCCTGTGCAGCTTGGCTTCTTAAACAGCCCCACAATGTCCATGGCAACCCTCCTTAATAGATCACCTATGAAGGGCATGGGTTGTAGGGGGGCCCGACATGGGGGTCCTCCTGGCCAAAAGAAATGCCTCAGCAATCGGGCCCGGGTTTTACGAACCCCTAAGTGGTTGGCTATGAGGATGTCATGGATCAGTGCTAGTAACCGGCGGCGGTACTGCTGGGGAACTATCAGCTGTTTTTTAGTCACACCTGGCTCCAGAGGGTCAGCCTGGGCAAGCGCTCTATACAACCTCCCCTCTTCCCATAGGATTCTATTCTGCTCAGGGCCCCAGTCTGTCCTCTCTGCCGCACTGCGGAGACTCACTAAGGATGGGTCAGTCCGTTGGGCTTCCCTAAATACAGCTCTATCTATCTCACCCAAATTCACATCGCTGTCATTTGTGTCTGGTACAGTGCCGCTCACCGATAGTAGTTAAGGCATGGTGGCATCTGGTTCAGAGGCATTGAAGCATCTGGTCCAGCAGGGTTCCCTGGTGTTGAAATGGGGGGGTCATCAGGGGATATCTCTAAAGCCCTTGCTTGACTTGGGGTGATTGCTCCCACAAAGTAGCTGGCCAATCCGTTCCCCAGGTCATTCCCCAGAATAACGTCTATTGGTAATCCATCCAAAAGGCCCAAATTCATCTTCTCCGCACTCTGGCCCCAATCCAAATAAACACTGGCCATCGGAAAAACTGCCTTCTACCCTCTAGCTATAGAAATTTTTATTTTCCGGTGCCAATGGCCTTTAGCCATTGATCAGGGGGAGCTAAACTAGGCCGCATTAGGGTGAACGAGGCCTCAGAGCCTCGGAGCCCCTCTAGTTCCTGCCCGTTAACTTTTACATGCTGAAGGTGTGCATTCAAATTTGCAGGGGTAGCCTTCCCAATAGCTGCTACCACCTCCACCTGATAAACTACTTCCTCCGTCTCTGGCACATCAGGATAGTAGTATCCATACCCAGCCTCAGTTGATGCTTATTGGCACACTGCCACCTGCGGCACAGTTGATCTGGTTCCAGGGAACGTTCCTCTTCCCCATGGGCAGTCTGGCTGCAGGTGCCCGGGTTGTTGGCAAGTGTAGGACTTCCTACGATCGTTCAATGCTGGACTACTGCTGGACAAGTGCAGTTGCAGTGCGCGGCCGCATGGGGCGCAATGTAGCCGGACATATCATGATGGGGTGGGGTTGTGTGCATAGTCACCCCTTCACTTCTGCTGGGTGCCCTACATCGGGGACGGTTTGCCAGGAACTCATCGGTTAATGCAGCTGCTTTCTCTGGAGTGGAGGGATTTTGGTCCCCCACCCACTCTCTGATATTTGGAGACATTTTATACATCAGCTGCTCCAATATAAAGAGGTTTTTATTGTCTTTTACAGCTTTGGCTTCTTTTCCTTCTAGCCAGTGGTCGCAGTTTCTCCGCAACAAACTGCTAAACTCTGTATAGGAAGCGTCACCGCTCCTAGCCATGGTCCTGAACTTAACGCGTTAAGATTCGGGGGTGACCGCATATCGAGCCAACAATACCCTCCGAATCTCCTGTTAGCCTCTCCCCTGCTCCGAGCTCAGGGCATGGTATGCCTCCTGCTCTCTGCCCTTTAAGCTGGGTATCAAGTATTTTGACCCGTCAGCGGCAGGCATATCATGCATTGCCATCAGAGACTCAAATACCTGAAGGTCCGTGTCAGTGTCCGTGGCTGATTCCTTAAAAGGTGGTACATCGCGATATCCCAGTGGTGGTGTCCATCTTCCTTCCAGTACGGGTGCTGCTGCAGATATTATGACTGGGATAGCTAGCACTGCTCCCAATACTGCTGCCCTCTCATGTGGGTAAGCTCTATCTCCCAGTATATTGAAATAAACCTGCAGCTGGTCCGTGTCTCCGACGGCTATTGCAGCTGCTGGGGTTGTCACCACCCTGGATCCATTACTGGGCTCCTCTGACGGGTCCTGAACCGTGTCCTCTTTCACCCCAGGGTGTTCTAAGTCCCACTGAGCCAACTTATCAATCATTGACAGCCTAGTGTCATTTGAGGTGGTCTCAATTTTTCGTTCCTCACAATAATTCTTCTAAATTTACCCCATTTAATTTATAGATTTCATGCTTGTTTTTGATCCCTAAATGCATAAACTTACATTAATCTATGTTAAACCTCATCTTTCATTTGGCCACCCAATGATTCTATTACCTTACATAGTTTGGTGTCATCTGCAAAAATGGAAACCTTACTCTCTAAACCATCACCAAAGTCATTAATAAATATATTAAAAAGGAGTGGTTCCAGCACAGAACCTTGAGGTACACCAGTTAAAACTTTTGACCAGTTAGAAAAGTTCCGTATATCACAACTCTCTGTTCCGTATTCTCCAACCAGTTTTTGATCCAAGTACAAATGTTGTTTCCTAGACCCAGTTCCCTTATTTTGTGGACCAATCTATTGTGTGGCACTGTATCAAAGGTTTTTGGAAAATCTAAGTAGACCACATCTACTGCACTACCCTGGTCTAAGTTCAAACTAACTTTATCATAGAAGCTAATTAGGTTAGTTTAGCATGACCTATCTTTCACAAATCTATGTTGATTCCCACTAATAATCTCATTGTATATCAAGAAATCCTGTATATTATCCCTTAGTATACCTTCCAGCAGTTTCCCAACTATTGATGTAAGACTTACAGGTCTATAATTACCCAGAGTGACCCCAACCCTTCCCCTAATTCTGATCCTAAGCCTCCCCTTCCATTACCCTAACCCCAGCCCTCCCTTCCCCACAGTCTGACCCAAAACCTCCCTTCTCCCTAGCCTGACCCTAATACTCCCTTTTCTATAGCCTATTCCTAAGACCCCCCTCCCCACAGCCTGACCCTAACCCTCCCCTTCTATGGCCCTAACCCTAACCCTCCCTTACTAAGAGCTTAACCCTAACCACCCCCTTCCCTAACAAGTTACTCACCTCTCCGGAGCTGTCAGTGGTAAGTCCCGTTAAAATGAATGGGTGAGCATGCTAATCGGCATACTCACCCATTCATAACAAAAACTTCTAAAAAGACTACATATTCTAAATAGAGAAAGACGAAAAGGAACTTTCAGCTATCTCTATTTCTAAAAGCAGCCCATTGCAGCGGAGACTGCAACTGGAAGAAAAGTATTTTTGAGATCAGAATATAGGGCCGTATTCAGAGATCCATTTTCACGTGGAGTTGCGTGCGTATTTTTAGGTACGTTTTAACTGCGCATGCATAAGTGCTTTTAGGCATGGACATGTGAATCGCACTTGGGGACATACGAACAGAGGGGCAGCGTAGAAATACATACATACATTATAAATTTACATGAAAGTGGGTGGGGCGTGGCTATATTGAGTCGCACGCACGGAAGTCATATATGCACATAAGTACACACTTAAAGATCAGAATGGTCGATGGAGGTGTTAGTCTACGATTCAACGGCCGGGAGAAGGGAGTGTCATGAGTGTTGGTGGGTGTTGCCTTGCTACATGAGTGCATATAAATGCGTACTTTTGAAAAACGGATCTCTGAATACTGTCCATAATTGCTCTATAACACTTTTTAAGATTACCTCTGATGGCATCCAAGTGGTGCGTGCATGATATGAAGAGCTAACGTGCAGATAAGAGCTAACTCAGGAGTTTATGTAGGGTAATAACAGAACTGTTCTAGTGCAGCTCCTTTCATGGAGTATGGTAGATATAACAGTATTTCACTGGGAGTGATTTTACAAGTTGTCAGTTCAATTCCACCAGTGATTCAGGTGGTCTGCTCTTTAAGGATTGTTTGGAAGTTTGAAGTCGTTGTTCTTTTAATCCTGATTAGTAGCTTTAATAATTGCAGTTTGGGTCTGAGAGAAAAGTTCATAGTTTCCTTTAATAATTTAATAATTATCACCACATCAGCATATGAGATAGGTTTAGATGTAGAGGAATCAGATGTGTTCTCTGTGAGATCTCTTTATCAGTTCAGTTTTTTTGTTGCTTTATCTTTGTCTGATTTATAGGTGGTTTTGCAAATCCATATATATCTCATTAGTTGGTTGGTAAAGGGTAAAAAGTTGAATTCTAATTATGTATAGGAGTGATTTTTGTATGTTTAGAATAACTGATGTTGAGACTATTTTAAAAACTAAAGAAAGTGCATATCCTCAATTTAGGTAACACTGGCTGTACATTACGCACGTGAGGACTGCATGTCAAATCTGGGCAATTGAAGTGAATGCTAGATTAGATTTGGTATTTGATTGCGTGCAATTATATCTGGCAAGCTGTATACTGGATATACACTGTTGGTATGGTCCATACTCTTCAAATGCTAGCTTACATTTAGTAGTTGCTTGCGTGCATTGATTTCTGGCAAGATGTGTATGATGTTTACATTGTTGTTTGGACCATACCCTTTAAATGGTAATTGAGGTTGCTATAGGGACGTGCTAGTTATGCATTTCATGTGCCCACCATGCATCCATTTTGCCAGTTAATGCCTATACAGCACAAGCTATACACCACCAGATGCACATAGTAGGCACTTAAAAGTTGTCAGCTCCAAGTCAATTTTATTCTCACACCGTCTGTGATTTAAAAAAATATAATGATATCAATGACAGATGTTTCCCATTTAAAATATAGACGTCATCAAATAAATAAAGCAATAAAGCTTCCAAGTCAACAGAAATATAGTCATTTAAATATCTCTTTGCTCCTAACAGCTAATATATGCTCATATATGCACACATATTTTTTTAAACACTTTACACAACTGTTATATATACCACATCGGTTGCTATAGACAAAATACACATTAATAAAACAATATTTTCATATGCTTAAAATCCATTCAAGATATTTACTAGCTTTCAGTAAAATGGAATTCTCACTTGCTATTTTGATAATAAATGAAGCATTGGTACTTGCAAGTATATGAAAGAAGGAGTTATGTTGGTTGGTATGTCAGTTATTGTCCAAACTTTTGGATCCATGTATTAAGTACACTGTATCCAGGGGGGCCTCAATGAGACTTTTAAATTCGGCTCCTGAGTCCACAAGGACTCAGACCATGAGAATTTTGGTACTTGTATAAGCTGTACATTTGCTGTTTGGGCTTTAATTGCAGGTAGCACAGGGAGAGATACATGCCCAGGAGTGGGCAAAGTGCTACCGTGAGACAGCTAGTCGCTCAGACCAGTATAGACAGCCCTTGTACAGCTCTATCTGTGTTTCTTGGTGATATACTGCCATCTTGTGTCCAACATAATGTACACCTGTTTATGATATTATCATGCCTGTTTCATTATAATACCAATGGATCATTGTCTATACTGATGCTATGATTTTTGATTATTTGATGATACTTAGGAGATTCCTAATCTGTATATTTTCGCTGGGTGGTTTGTTTATAATGGGTGTCCTATCTTGTCTATAGTTTTAATTATATATAATAAAATGTAATATTTTATCACTATTTGTACGTGTGGAGTAGATTATTATAGTGCTGTGCATCATATAAAAGTCCTTCTTTTTTGGTCTCTCTTGACTACCTGTTTTTGCATATATTGCTATATGGGCTTAATTTTTTGCACACAATATTTTTATAATATTAGTGACCTGTGCAGCTCATTGGTATTGATATTGATATTGATATTGGTTTTGATAGTCTTAGGGTTAGGCTGCAATAATAACATGGCAAATACCATTTTTGGGGATTTTAGCACTCTAGTTCTAGTAGGGGCAATTTTCTTAAATGTTTTAATCTTGAGAGCGCATACCCCAGGTCAGTTTATCTGTTCAAACGCCAAATTACAAATTTTAACCAGTGTTAGCTCTTTCAAGCCTAGTTCAGATTTCCCCAAAATCAGGAGGAAAATAGCAGGGGTCCTGCAATTTTATTGTGAGACTATAAAAGGGGTCACAGTGTGGGGCTAAACCAGATTTCAACCCCAAGCCAATTGGCACCTAAGTTGGTTTTCTTATGGGGATCAGACTAAAATATTAACATTCCTAATCCTAGTTACAACCACCAAATTGCAGTAGGCCTCTTCCTGGTGTCCAAATTTACATTCTTACACATGTATAACCTCAAGTGCCAACTTGCCCCGACTTCCTGGTCCCACTGTTTAATACAGATTGCCCTATGTCTTATACAGACAGAGTAGTTCACTATGTGAATCAGCATGTTTGCAACAGATTTCATGTGTTACAACTTCAATTAATATAAAAATATGTTATAATTTGAGTATTTAACTCAACTTCTAATCATTATCAAAAGGGGCAATATTTTAGTTTTTTGCACACATTAACAGACACATTCAAAGGGGAAGCAGCCAATTAGTAACCCTGTGGCTGCTTTACAGCGGACCCAAAAAGACAGTTAGCTAACATTTAAAAAACAAAACAAAAAACATACATATAATATTGGTCTTTTCACACAGATGCAGAGGTGAATCTAGTTCACTACTGCATTTGTCCCTAAATGTGGTCTTTTGTGTAAATTTGTATGTGTTTAGGATGGTCAAGTTACGTTATAACGACTTCACAGTCAACCAGAGCCAAGTAGGTAGAAGTAAGATTATGATATCAACATAGCAGATTATGTTGATTATATCAACAAAGTTAACCAGAGCGCTGGTTTGTTGCTCAGACAGATAATATTTAGAGATGAAGAACATAAGAAAGTACTGCTTTTTCCATGCGTATTTTTAGGATCGGTTAAACCCTATGTGTAGTAATTTTTTTTATGCAAGCTACATAGGATGTCGGCAAGGAAATTCATTAGGCACAGACTTCAATTCCATGCTTAGTGAGATACGTACGAAGGGGTGTGCCAGTCCTCCGTAAGTAAGAAGTTAAGAAAAATGGGTAGGGGGAAGACTTAAATGGACTATTAAGGGTGCGGTTAAGAATGTACGCACATACTTAAGCAATTTAAGCACAAACATACGCATGTGAATTAAGGTTGCCCTATTGTGGCGGAAGTTTGCTAAAATCCATAAGTATGAGGGGAGTGTCATGGGAGTTGCCTTGCCACTTAGGCGTGTATTTTTGCAAATGTGTGCGTACTTATTTCACTCTTAAGTGTGAATATGATCCGAAGATATCAGTGCCATCTAAATAAAGGAATCATAAGATTCTTCTTAGCATATTCTTGAATATATTAATAACAATATTTAGTTATAGTGAATAAAATTTACCTGCTTGTGCTGCTGTTATGAGAGCAGTGTTCCCTTCATTATCTTGCCAGTTCACATCAACATGAGGGCATTGTGATAAAGCTATTACAATATCCACATACCCTTGATAGCATGCAACAAGAAGGCCAGTCTGTAAAAAAGGAGCACAAATACAATTATACTTTAGCTATGCAACAAAAAACTATAATTCCATGAAAATGCAACCAGAAATGGTTGTACTAAGAAATCATTATGCTTTGCAAATATCATATCAAACCACCCACACTTTACTCTATACGGAATCTAGACCTCTGCATCTGTTGCACTTGCAATTCCGCATAGCGGCAGCAGAGATCTGAATCTTGATCCCTGCTTTATCCAGTTTTCTGTGCATGTGAGTTTACACCACTCCTCATGCACCAACAGACTTACGAACCATGGACAATAGCATAATACTTTTGCATTTAAAATGGGCATGATACGGAAGTTATATCATACATAAACACTTTCAATATGGGAGTCTGGTTCAGGAGGATCCTGATATGTAATGAAATGTGGTTGTTTTCCACTACTTAAGAGAAGAAAAGGACCACTATGAATGAGTCTTTACCTGGTCCTATATTCTTTGTTACATAGTGGCCATTTCTTTCACCCAAAAATAAGTATTCATCTAAAGGACTAATATCTCAATTTAACTTAATTGTAAACAAAATATTGGGGTTATGTATGTGCTGACATAACAAAAATATAGGAAAATAATTATAATATATATACAAATATAAAATATAGCAGTCTGTTCAGCAGTTACAATTTTATATTTTAATTATTTATAGGTATTTAAGATATATTCTAAATTACGGGGACCAAGGGAAGGGGATGTTTGAATGAAATTTAATGTTATATGCCTCTCCGCTGAAGATCTGGGCTCCAGTTCCTCTAGTCCACTTATTGTCATAAGTTCATCAATGTATTAAGTATGTTAAGTTTTGTTAATCGAGGTTACGTATAGGCTTTACCATTATGGACACTATTCCTATTGGATAGGTTCATTGGTATGCTGTTTGCACCTTAGATTTTGAAGTTTTTTTGTTTATTCTGATCTATTCATCATCAATAGAGGTATTGTCAGTTTTAACCAATTGTTTACTCCTCCTATGTATCATCGGTGTCGAATTTGAATAGTTTTAGTGCAGAAATAGTATTCAGTGTTATGGGCACTACTCTGAATGGATAGGTTCATTGGACTACTGTTTCATCCATGAGTTTACATGAATTTGAGTGTAAATTAAATGACAGGTGATGCAATTTTAAGTATGAGAACGGCTAACTTTGTTTTATATCATATTATGATTTTACCTTCTTATCAGTTATATTAGGTCCCTCTTTTAATTGTATTATTTGATCTGTATGTTTTTAATGTCAATGAAAGTTGTAAAAGGAATGGTCATAGCCTCAGCACTCATTAGTATGTGGACTGAATGTGGACATTAATTAGTCAACAGGTGAGCAGGCAGCATATTAGTAGGGGAGAGGCACATCAGCTCACCACTTTTGAAAAAGAGCCTCAACAGGCTCGAAACGCGTCAAGTGGTGAGCACACCTGCCAAGTCGACACTGCACACCACTCTGAAGCCGGATCCTAGGACACCATCTCCTGCAGCTCAGAATCGGAAACCCGTGCTGTTTTTGAAGGGGACTTGTGTTTATTCCTATTCCAACAGGGCCATCTGTTATGCAGGGGGGTGAATAGTGGACTTGGTTTAGTTTGTTTTAATGTTAGTGTATGTATTGTTTTAATAAATGTAACTGTTATTGACATACTACACCAATGGCTTCTTTTTTCTCTCCCTGTTTTCCTGCACATGGGACGGAGGAATAAATCATTGAGGAGGGATACTTCTTCTTGCACAAAGAAACCTCTCCCCTGAATCTGCCTGCTTATTTATCCAGATAGTGGTAGAATGCCGTTTTCTGATATTGATATTTATCATCAAGACTGTATTTCCTTGCCATTCCCTGCCTAATAATCTACTGGATTTGTTTGTATGTTTTGTGGGG
>WWET01001256.1:116371-129727 GCA_011038615.1 Limnodynastes dumerilii
TACTATCACACTGTTATTTAGACTTGGGATAAGAAACATCACCTCTCAACTCAACTGTTTTGCAACAGATGAAATATGACTCCCCTGCAATCAACATGGTTTAGCCCAGGAGTAACTCATTTCAAGCACTTATACCACGTTCAGATTACCAGCCCTGCAAATCCCCGGGATTTTCAAACCCTGGGGATTTGCAGGGACACGCCGGACTGCCCGTTCACAATGACAGCGGTGACTCAGGATTTCCTTGGTCACCGCTGTGCAGTGGAGCTGCGGGACCCGGCTTTCTCTGCAAACCCCTTCTTTTTAGCCGGGTCTAAGACCCGGCTAGAGAGAGCCAGGGTTCGCGTTTAGATTGCCAGAAAAAGCCAGGGTTTTCATGAAAACCCCGGCTTTTAGCTGGTAATCTGAATGGGGTATTACTTAAGTCTGGATCCAGCCCAATGTGCAATAGCAAATTACAAAGACTTGTAATTGTAAGTAATAGGTAAAGGATATAAACAGCTTAACTCACAGGAATACATATCAAATTTGGCGCTCATGTTATTGGATATCGCAAATTTATGAAGAAAATCTTATAAAATCTCACAAAGGTCGACATACAAAAGTAGTGCCCGGTAGTTCTAGAATCAGTTTGTGTCGTCTTTTGTAGAAGAGTTGGTGTGAATCTTTGTATTGTGTTGGCGTCTCACTAAGGTGCATACTGTCTTCACTACTAACTGACTGAATGACTGAACTAGTTGACTTTGGGCTATCTTCCCCTGCAGTCCGGTCAAACATGTTCTAATAGGTTGCTGGGTTAAATCTCCTACCCCAGGTTAGAATGTGTGAGTCAGCCCTCTATATCCTCCTGGGTCCCTGTAAAAGTCATTTGAGTGGGGCAAACGATGCCATCAATAAGTGATCTCATCTTGTTCCTTAAAATGCACTGCAATTTTTGTATTAAGGACATAATTAGAGATATTAATTTCATAAAATGTATTCTCTTTCGGTAAGGAGCTTTCTTTTGCCTTCATGGCTCCTTCAGTCAGAAGTCAAACTGTAGATGCTTGCAGATTACTTATAGATATCAATGTTACACAAACTGGTGGTTGCTCAAATCAATTTATAGGCCAATAAACATGTACAAGCAAGGTAATCTACACAGAAACAGAGGTGCGAAAATACCCATCAATACTACTTAATCTGCCTTTCAATATGTAAAATAAAAGGCAGAAATATTAGATATATGTCATCACAAATATATGTCAGCTGACTGATATAGAGTTTTTCTTCTATCGGTGGCACTAACTCTATACCATAATATAATATCATGTTCTTTACAGTAAGGGCAGTGAAGATATGGAGTCACTGCCAGGGAAGGTTGTGATGGCAGATTCAATTGATCATTTTTTGCGGAAAAGGACATCCAGGGTTACCGGGACCGTTAACTAAAATGAAGATCCAGGGAGGAATAGGATGGACGGCCATCTTGAGTTAAGAGAGATTTTTCCAGATTGAAACATATTGCAGGTTGCTTCATCTGGATCAATTTTTATTATTAGATAGGGATCGCAGAAACCCTGCCCAAACTGTAAAATGTAAATGCTCCCCCCCTTCTCGTCCACCTTATGGCGTTTAGACGGACTGATGGAATGTGCCGCCCTGAAGGACAGATCTCCCTAGATATCTGTACCGTAACATCTGATGGCAGAAAATCTACCGAATTCCGCAAGCAGCTGTAAAACGTTGTTTAACTCTGAGCACAATCCTATGTTACTATTTATTTTTATAGAGATATAACTCACCTTTGTGATTGGCGATCACCTAAGTTTTGGTATCGGCGATTTCAACAGTGATTCAGGCGACACCACAATGTCAGCTGTATCATTGCCGATAGGATTTCAATTTAGAAAAATGTTATGTCGGTGCAGGAAATGAATACATTAGATGGTATGGTACCCGTGCCATCAATTATAAACTCAAACTCTACCTGGCCCCTGCTGTGCTCTTCTGTGTTTCCCTCCCACCCCCGTTTTTAGTTGGGGTTAGGGATTAGGGTTAGTGTAGGGATTAGGAATAGGAATAGGGGTTAGGGTCAGGATTATTTATAAAAGGTGTTGTTTTAATGACCAATGTTCCGCTAACCTGTCCATTCTAGACCATGGAACTATGTGCTGTTCTGTAAAGAGAGATAACTTAATCAAATAATTGTGCTTAAGGCCACAAAACCAGGTTCTGCACTTTCATAATGACCTTTATAAACGTTATTTATAAACCAAAGTTTAGTCCATAAATTAGATTACACTTAAAGTGGAAAATATTAGCACTTCTTAAACAGATAACACATTTTGGATGGAAAAAAAAAGCAATCTGAATTGAATAGAAACAGTTGATCGCACTGTGATATTGCCGTGCACCTGTTTTCTATTATTAGCTTTTAGTAACTTCAGCCACACGTGTACCAACAAAACCAGAGTGATAATATGATTAAGTACATTCAGGGGATTCCCGGAATATTGCTAGAGCAAAGATTTCTCAGATTCATATGAAAAGCAAAGTATAGTTCTAAAAGCAATAACAAAGGACCAGAATCAGACTCTTAAAGATAGGGGTGCAAGGATCGGAAAATATCCAAATATATGATTTTCCGTGTGTTTAGATCGGATTGCGCTTATTTTGCGGTTTGGCACATGCGCACGTGTCTATACTACTCTATCGGAATGCTTTGCGAGTCATTTAGACTTAAAAGGAATGACACTACAGATAGCGTTCTTCAGAGTGGCAGTTTTGTGATTGGATGTCTTATTACAATGTACAGTATATGTGCATCCTCCCGATTCAGGCGTCCGTAGAGGGGGAAGAGCTGAGGCAGGCCCTTGCTATCGCAAATGCATCTTTGTGAGGGGAGTGGTTACCCGTGCAAATGCACAAATGCGTGGGTATCTGGTCACTACAACTGTGGATCCCTCGCCATCTGTTGCAAAAGGATCCAGTAGCGTAGCAGTTTCTTAAACTGTGTGTAGAGATTATTGCTGGCCGACTGATAATCAATTTGTCAAATAGGCGACGGTGATCTCCGGACATTGTTAGCTGATAGTCTTACACTGGGACAATTATCGATCCCAGCAGAGGGCGGCCCGATAAACAGGACGATTTCCCGCCACGGAAATCTCCCTTTATCGGCAAGATACACCTCCCCTGTTGGGACCGATAATCCTAGCAGAAGAGGGGTGGCCAGGGCTAGTACTATGCTGCTCTGCAGGGCCACCATCATCAAATGCGCATCAAATGCGGGGCCTGGGATCCAGCCGTGGGGCCCCTGCCCGCTAGGTGACACCACTGGTGACATCACATAGGGACGAGGCCCGGCAGACACGCTTTAACAGCGGGCCAGTGCTCAAGGAAGAACTTAACTGCGCATTGGCCGGTTACTGAATAGCGCTGAGCAGCAAGTATAGCAAGTAACAGCCAATACCTGCTGCTACAGAGCTAGGTAAGTATCGGCGGGCCCCCATCATGCCCCTATGGTGGCCTGCTTCTCTGACAGCTTTGAAGTATACCTTTAAGGCTGTCAGAGCAGCTTTGTACGTAGATATACTGCTGCTGCTTTGAAAAATAGGGAGCCATTCAGCTTGCTGATTGGCTCCCTTAAAATATAGAGAGCTTTTGGCTTTGGTTTTTGAAAAATGTATCCTGGCCACTAACTACAAGGAATATTTGCTCGATCACCCGATAACTGGGTGATCGGGCCGCTAATCGCTCTAATGTATGGCCAGCTTTAGTGTCCAGAGATTACCATCAGCTGACGGGCTCTAATAGTGACAGATTGTCAGACACCTGATAATGCGGTCAGCGCTGGAGGGAAGGGGGATGGGTGAGGCACGGAGCCTCTGGATAGCTCTATTTCAGAAGTGCCCGGATGATAGAGGGCCATATTTAGAGATCTGTTTTCATAACAATACGCAATTATACGCATGGCCGATGCAGGCCAAACCCCCTCACACCCATGACACTCCCCTCTCTCGGCCGTGCTGTTGGAGACTTCCGCCTCCATAGACCACTTGTAACTTTCCGTGCGCAGTTGCGTGCGTGTGCGTCCTCCGTACGTGCGATTCATAGTCGCATCCACATACCGTCATTTAAATGCCTACCCCCGCCCATTTTTATTTAAATTTTCACGTGCTGATTTTTGCGTCGTATATATCCGTACGTATGTTGCCACGTCCAATTCCAAGTCCGTCTGTGAGGCACTTACTTATAGTCTACCTACGTCTCACTTATAGTCTACGTAAAGTGCAAAGTTACTACGCATACTCAGTTGAAACATACCTAAAAATACACACCAAAAGCGCCATGGAATTGGTTCTCTGAATACGGCTCAGCGGGATGATATTAGGTGCACGGCGCTTCTGTGAGAGAGCTCTGAGCCACCATGACTTCAAGGAGAAAAGCCAGAGATATTACTATCCATTAAAGTAACGTTGTAATGCGAGGGCGGGTTTTTCTAATTTTACATTGTAACTTTAATTTTATTTTATTATTAAATAGTGGTTAAAATTTGCAATAAAAAATGGCATTTTGGTCGTTTATTTTTAAAAAATGTTTTGTCTGAAAAGCAGTTAACTGAGTAAAGTTGAAAAAATTAAATTTCTTTCACAAAACAGTTCATTAAATGAAATCATAATTAAAACCGCTAAAATTACTGTGTAATATTTATATTCTAAAGTCTGGCTACCGGTATGCTCTATGTATTGTATATTTTCATATAGGTCACTTGTATACTCCCTGTTGGGTATAGCAGTCACTGGTGGGCTCTTTCTCTATTGCATAGAGATTACATAGAAAGGGACGGCAGATAAGAGCCACATGGCCCATCTAGTCTGCCCATTTGTTTATTGAAACCTATACTGACCCTAGACCCTATTTACCCTCAATTTGGTTGACAATTTAGGATACCCTTATATTTATCCCAAGCATGTTTAAATTGTTCTACTGTATTGGCCTCAACCACCTCAGATGGGAGAATATTCCACTTATCTATCACCCTTTCAGTGAAGTCATTACAGTCACTGGTGTGCTCTCTGAATCTTGGGTGCTGTCTGTATTGTGTCGCTATCCCTAGTGTGATTTCTGTATTATGTACATAATTTATTGGTGAGCTCTCTGTATTGTGTATTTTTATATAGATCACTTGTATACTCTCTGTTTGGTATACCTATCACTGTTGAGCTCTCTGTATTGTGTATTTTTATATAGATCCCTTGTATACTCTCTGTTTGGTATACCAGTCACTTATGAGCTCTCTGTATTGTGTATTTTTATATTAATCACTAAGATACACTCTGTTAGGAATACCGGTCACTGTTGAGCTCTCTGTATTGTGTATTTTTAAATAGATCACTAGTATGCTCTCTGTTTGGTATACCGGTCACTGTTGAGCTCTCTGTATTGTGTATTTTTATATAGATCACTTGTATACTATCTGTTTGGTATACCGGTCACTGGTGGGCTCACAATTTTGTTTTCACTGGTCCCACAGCAAATTAGTTTGAGAACTGCTGTAATAGCAGAAAAATCGGATTTCCGCATCCAATACGATTGTGAAAAAGTATGAAGCTTGCCCGGAGTCAGAGAACTGGCAGAACTGCAAGTAGTTGTGTCCCTGCCTGGAAGAAGTCATCTTGTTTGACAAATTTATTTGAAAACTTTTATGCTAAGACAAAAACAATATTATTCTATCCCCCACTTTCTGCATCTGGATAAGATAAAGCAATGATTGTACTATTTCATGTGACATTAATGGTGCGCTGGTTCTTTGGTAATTTTGCTCAGCAGCGGTAAAAAAGGGCAAAAAGTGCTGATCCATGAAAGTGTAATGCATCTCCTTCATGTCACTGTTCAGTGGAGAGAGAAGGTTACACGTGGTGGCCTGTAACGGGTAACTGTTGGCTTGTTATGCTCCCATAATCCCAGAGCAAGGCAACAGCTGTGCAGGTACCTAACTGTATATTGCTGTGTAATGTCTAATAAGTACTAATGCTATGAGGGGCGAATATCTACTGTGTGAAGATTGTACAATGAATCAATTAAAGAACATGAAACTGTGCAAATATCTGCAAATGCAGGATCATTTCCAACTAGACTCCACTGTCAGTGGGGAAACAATTTAGATTCTCAGGGTTATTAAAGTTTAAATTTGGATTATTGTAAACACAACTTTTAAACAATTATAAATTATATTCTAATTCTGTAACACAATACAACCTAACCCCGTAAACTGTACACTAAGCAGAAACCATTCTATAATGCAGAGCATATTCTAGTGACCATTCTATAATGCAGAGCACATTCTAGTAACCATTCTATAATGCAGAGCACATTCTAGTAACCATTCCATAATGCAGAGCACATTCTAGTAACCATTCTATAATGCAGACCATATTCTAGTGACCATTCTATAATGCAGAGCACATTCTAGTGACCATTCTATAATGCAAAGCACATTCTAGTGACCATTCTATAAGGCAGAGCACATTCTAGTAACCGTTCTATAATGCAGAGCACATTCTAGTGACCATTCTATAATGCAGAGCACATTCTAGTAACCATTCTATAATGCAAAGCACATTCTAGTGACCATTCTATAATGCAAAGCACATTCTAGTGACCATTCTATAATGCGTATATGCGGTCTAAAAGACCACAACTAAACGTTGTGGTTTATTCAGGCATTGCAACATTGTTAGTTGCAGGCACTAGCTTATGTGTGAGCACAATCTTATCAGTGAGCACTAATGCTGTTATTCATCACGTTATTAGTGCTTTAGTAACACTGCTACTTTTTGATTCCTAATTGATAGGGTAAGTCCCGGAGTTATATGGGGCATTGAGATTCATATATATCCCAATAAGAGGCTTTGACTTTTGGTCAACAATACATTAAGATGATTAGCCTGAGTGGCAATATCTTTAATTAATAATATTCCTCTAATTTATATAGTAATTTGCCCCAATATACTCTACTGTTTAACGGTTGGGACTCTATAGTGCACACACAGAGTGGATTTATTATACATGGCAAAATTTACTGTGGCTCTTTAGTGTTTTTTAACATTTTCATCGGTGGCTACGCCACTGTTAGTAGTATTTAGGTTTTAATTACATTTTGCCACATCCTTCAATTTTTATATATATATATATATATATATATATATATGGGTAGACTCTCGTTGTTGAACCTTGTGCCCTGATGAAAATTGTGACATGCAATTGAAACGTTGGACATTTCTTAGATGACATTTATTTGAGAAATAAAAAGTGAGAATCGCTACATCCTTATACAGTCTCTGTGAGTGCCTTCCCTTTGGCTGGATATAAAGTAGCTCATGGAGCACATGGAGAAATACTCTGAATGCTGTTGAGCCCTGTGGGAACAGGTAATAATTAGATTCAGAGTAGGAGTCAGATGCTAGTCACAGTAGTTTGTGAAGCATGTCTGAGGCCGTTAGTGGTGTGTGTGTTGAGGGACAGCTGACGGATATAAGTTTAGGGTGGGAGACTGTCATTTTTCCAGTGATAAAAATAGATGGGCCTGACAGTATTCAAAGTAATGTGTGTCCATTCCAGTATTGAACAGTGCATGTTATCTGGACAGTACAGATTGTTCTTATCAGATGGCTTATTAGCTTAATTAACATATATTATCCTGTCTGTTGCTGTTCAATATAAATGAACATTTATAATTTAATTTGGTCTTGTGTCTTTGCTATAACACCTTGAATCCGAATCCAGTTTGAGTGGGTACCAAAACCCTATCGACTACAGTGTTGTTCTAACAGTGTTTTTCAGGGTTCTTAAGTATAATAATGTAAGGTGGGTATATAAAGTGGGGGAGGTCGACTCTTATTTTTGCAATGTAAATTTTTTGTGCAATGTACCTTACACTATCTACTTGCCTTTTTCAGACACCTGATCTTTGTCCCATGTATCCCATTGGTGCCACATGAATTCCAAAGCCCTGTACAATTGATGGCGTCCTCTTACGCGTCTTTGAGTAATACTTTATATAAAAGGTTTACGTTTCTGGGTCTGGAATGTTAGGGGTCTAAACTATAAGATAAAGAGAGGAAGTTGGGTACTGACACTGTATGCCTTATGAATAAACACTTGACCAGAATTAAGATTTTGAACGTCAAAAAGCAGTGGTTGAGCAGAGTTTACCATTCCACTCATATAAACTTCTCTAGAGTTGTACTAGTCATTATTCACAGGTCCCTTAATTTTGTCCTTAAAAAATACAAATTGCTCAGTGAGGTAAACATGTAACTGCAGGCAATGTTTAACACTGAGTATTTTAGCTATTTATATTCCTTTTTGCATAACACCTATATTACCTTTTGGTGTGTCTTGGAGATTTTAATATGACCCTTGATACCTTCCTGGTTAAATGGTCAAACTATAGAGATTGCGCTTCATATTTTATGCTAATTTAAAGCTCAGACACCTTACATCTCTACGGATAACTTAATGCCATTACTCACCCTTACCAAAAAGACTTTATACGAGGTTGGACTACAACCACTTGGATGCATATCCAGTGTAGCAAAAAAATCTGGAAAATCGTCAGAGCTGTAGTCACTTGATGCTGCCAACCAAGGCTTTTTATTCAATAGAGTTGGGCTTCTTGTGGGAAGTTCAGGCCTGTTTTGGATTTCAAATAGAATTTTAATCAAATGGCTACAAATTCTCTATTCTATTCCCATGGTACACAGTAGCTACACAACTTCCTCCTTTAAAGTGGAGTAATGTATGCATCAGTTGAGCATCCATCAGTTGAACTCCTGTCTTGTTTGTTCTAACGATTATTAGTTGGCTTGTCTTATCTGTGCAGATGCTTCCATACAGGGTATTGTGACTGGGGCAGTCCCTTATAAAATAGCTTTGTATGCAGATATTATGCTTCTGTGTGTGCTATTAGATAAGCTGTAAGATGTTGCATTAGGTTATAGGCCATTTTTTGACTGGTGTAACAACTGGTATTAATTGAACCTTTTTCTCCTTTCTGAAGAGGTTTCAGCCACTATGAAAGAATCATGTCTTACGTGTATGGACTACTAAATTTAAGTACATGAGTATTAGAATCTCCCCTAAATTAGCAGCTTAATTTTTTCAAAGTGCAACCTAGTTATTGAATGAATCAAAACTAAAATGCAGTTCTGAAAAAAGATACTCAGCATGGGCCTGATCCAGAATAACGCTAGGACGGCGGGCGTAAGATCGGCTTTTCAGCCGATTTGCGCATGCGCCGGGCAGATGTTGCCCGATCATGGATCGGGCATCCGTAGCAGCACCGTAGGGATGCTGGAGGGGACGTCCCCCAGCGTCCCTACGTTCAGGTTAGTGTAGGTGGGAGGTAGTTAAATGAGAGTGGGAGGGCAGGCTAGGCGGTCATACGCTCCTGTACGATCGTATGGCCCCTTCCTTACGCCGGCCGAAGTTAGGGTAGGCTTCAGCCAGCGTAAGGAAGGGGGCATACACCCGCACAGGGGGAGTGTCAAGGTAAGTGAACGCCGATACGCTGTGCTTTAGTAAGCACAGCGCATCGGCGTACCTCTGGATCAGGCCCCAATACACAACATGGAGCTCATTCTAGTAGTCATACCATAATAGAGGGAGGGGTGTGGGTCTCCGGAAAGAACGGCCCTATTTCTCCCAGCCGGTTTCAAACTACCTCAACCCTTCCCCTAATTCTAACCCTAATCCTCCCCTTCCATTACTCTAACCTTCCCCAAAGCCTGACCCTAACTCTCCCTTCCCCGCAGCCTGACCCTAACCCACCATCTCTCGCAGCCTGACCCTAATTCTTCCTTCCCTGCAGCCTGAGCCTAACCCTCCATCTCCTGCAGCCTTCCCCTCCTTCCCCTGCCGTCTGACCCTAACCCTAACCCTCCCCTTCCATTACCCTAATCCTAACCTTCCCTTCCCCGCAGCCTGACCCTAACTCTCCCTTCCCCGCAGCCTGACCCTAACTCTCCCTTCCCCGCAGCCTGACCCTAACCCACCATCTCTCGCAGCCTGACCCTAATTCTTCCTTCCCTGCAGCCTGACCCTAACCCTCCCTTCCCTGCAGCCTGACCCTAACCATGGAGAGGTTGCTCACCTTTCTGTGGTGTGGGACCTGAGGTAGCGGCGGCGGCGTTTGCAAAACGGAATGGGTGAGTATGCTGATCGGCTTATTCACCCATTCTGAATAATATTCTAAACTTGGGGGTATTCAAAATAGGGACATCCAAAAAGGAACTTTTGGATGTCCCTATTTTGGAAATCAAAGTTTCTAACCGGGCTCAGCAACCGTACAGAGAGCAATCTAGTGACTATATAAAATACAGAGCACATTGTAGCAACCATACTCTATATAATACAGGCAGCATTCTAGTGACTATACGTAAAACAGAGCACATTCTAGAGCTCTGCATAAAATGAAGAATGATAAATATAGATTCCAAACATTATTGACTAATTCACAATGCACACCACAGGGACAAGATAAAACTGCAAATATGTTTTACCATGGCCCCAACATAAGCCCATCCTCTGACTGAACCTACATCAATTTATAACCTTAGACATAGTTTAAACATTTTTCTATTTTTGTATTTAATACAATCAGTGTTCAGTATTCAAGCGTTGCAGAAGGTTTTGGAAGTCTTTGAATTCTTAAAGCAGCCATGATTGTTCTCTACCCTCTAATGTTCAGTCTGGGTCTTTCTGCTTTCCTCCATTCACTTACTCCTATTTAATTAATTTGTTAACAGGTTTTTATAAAACATAGCACAGATTACGTAGCACTTTAACATTCACATCAGTCCCTACCCCACTTGAGCTACATTCTAAGTTCCCTAACACAGACACACACACATACTAGGGTTAATTTATTCAGCAGCCAATTACCTACCAGCATGTTTTTGGAGTGTGGGAGGAAAGCCACACAGACACGGGGAGAGCATACACACTCCACACAGATAAGGCCTAGTCCAGGAATCTAACTTATGACCTCAGCGCTGTGAGACACAAGTGCCACTCGCTGACCCACCGTGCTGTCCGCTATTATGGCATTGTCTAGTACAGCTGTGTCCTCACTGATTGGACAGGTCCCTGTCATGAATCACTACACTGTGCTGCTCTGAGTATATGGCTGGAGGGTATTTTTATTTCCATTTGTGTAGCATTATATAATGTATTTAAAACCAAAGGTCATATAAAGAGCACACGTGTGCCGTCTCTGTACAGGGCAAGGACTGTTTCATAGCAGGGGCTACCTTATTTGTTAAATAGTCATATGGTAACTGACCATTTTCCACTTGGTTGAATCAGCAATCACTTTAGACTTCAGATCTGTCAGCACTTTAAATGGAAACAAAATGAAAAACTTAAAGTATAGTCATGCTTTGTGAATGCGTGGAACCGCTATTCGTGCTGGATTCAAAGCACCAGACACATGACAGTTAGAACTTAGAATCCAGTTCCACATTGAAGAAGACTCTGCTGTAGGTAACGCATTTTGAACCCCTGCCCTTTCTCAAACCAGCTTGCAAGCAGGAATCCGAAATGCATTATCTACAGCAAAGTCTTCTTCAATCTCCATTCCATCAGTGGGTCCTAGTGAAGATCTTACAGCAGAGCTTACCACATCTCCTGGGACATCGAACGTGTGGATTTCAGTGATCATATGTCTGCCGATACATCTCCCACAAGTAGGAGATTATTTTTACATCCCAGACTTTTTTTTTTCTTTTGGTATTTGTATATTTTTTATTTCTTCATGTTTATCTTTTTAACTGTGGAACAAACTCACTATTGTTTATATCTCTATATTTCTCTTAATAGCTCTATTTTTCTTAATAACTATTTTTTTTTTGGTTGACTCATGCTCGGATCTCCCTGCGGAGTGGGAGTAAATCATCTTTAAGAAATACCCATAAGAGAGAATTCATCACAACAATTTAACCCATTACAGACTGTATATTTATTTGGTTGACTATAGACTTTCTTCTTAAAGATCTTACTTACTAGCCTGGTTGCCGTTTTTTCTTCTATATACCACGAATCAGGAATTTTTTTATGTTTTTTGTAAAATTTTGATAAAATAATGGCGATATAATATATAATCATATTTTTGCATGCATTAGGTTATTATATACCCCTGGCAGCACTTGGATGGACAACCCTTGGCATTGATATGTGTTTCTTAGGTAACTCCTTGATTCTATCATCAACTTGAAAAAAATTAGTTCATTGTCCAACCAGTTATATATATTTTCTATATATTTCTATATATTCTAGACTGTTACCCACCCATTCAAATTACTGACTTTAAGTATTGATCCATTTAATGGTACACATCAGCGTATTTTTTCATGCTTCCCTCTTTTTCCTCCCATTTCTTGCTCTTTGTGTAGGATGGAAGATCCATCGGGTATCTAGAAAAGGTTATCACTGGAACATTAGCGCTGATTTCTACCTGTTCATTTTTCCAGTAGTGGAGAACTAATTGCCCAGGAGACAGGTCCCACAACATAAGGGGTATTAGTGACCATCTAAGAAATATTATATTTAGGGTTCCTTACATCTGGTGGGGGTTTTTTTTCTTTGCAATGACATTTTCTATAGCACTAATAACGGCACACAGCTGATATTCCCTCGGCCGTGTAGGATTTGCATGACAGAAGTGAAACCAGCAGGTGGGTATCGGATGGTCGGGTGAACAGAGAACACTTCTTTTCCGATCGTCAGCCTAAACCTGTTACCAAAGAATAGAGTTTCAATCATTAGAAATGAAAATATATTACAACAAAAAATGATATATATAACAACAAAAATAAAACAATCTGCACATATAAAACATAAAATAAACATATGTCCACAATAGCATTCTATCCTTATTATATCCCTATAATTAGTTATATAAACTCTGTCATGCCAGATTGCTTACAATAAACACAGCAATAAAAGGGCAAGTCAGATATAATTCTTGGAATAAAAGTTAAACAATGGAATCAATATTTTCCAACATCTTGACCAGATTATTCATCACTCTTTAAAGTTCTTAAGCTGGCCAGACACTGGAGCGATTATCAGCACCATCATCCAATTATCGGATGATAAACTTTAAAACGCCAGATAAACACACCAGAAACGCTGCGGTACGATTATTTTGGCTTTTTAACATGCTTGATTTAAATCAAGCATCCGATCATTTAAGGGAGCTTCCCTCTTCTGTTAGGGTTATCGGTCCCAGCAGGAGAGGTATACGGGACATTTCCCTGGGTTGGAATTCGTCCTGTGTATCGGGACACCGAATGCTGGGATCGATAATCG
>WWET01001256.1:160929-172655 GCA_011038615.1 Limnodynastes dumerilii
GACCCTCTCCTGTGACACTATAGTGACAGGACCCTCTCCTGTGACACTATAGTGACAGGACCCTCTCCTGTGATACTATAGTGACAAGACCCTCTCCTGTGAGTTCTTAGCTCATATAATAAGGTGTAAAATGAGATTTTACACCTTATCATGCTTTCCAGGCTTGATACTATAGTGACAGGACCCTCTCCTGTGAGTTCTTAGCTCATATAATAAGGTGTAAAATGAGATTTTACACCTTATCATGCTTTCCAGGCTGTAATTCTCCCCAAATCTTGGGTAATCTACAGCTTTTCTGCATTTCTGGCATCCAGGCACAATTCTTATATTTTGCTGCCACCATGTGGCCTCCTACGGAACTGCTGCACATTAGGCCACAAAAGGAAAGCCTCTGCCTTTTTTACAGCTCACCCTGCTGAAACAGAGCTAGCAGTAGGACGGGGTACTAAATTGTAACAGAAAACGCTTTAAACTCCTCGTGACCAACACCCCTCTATATATAACATCTGAACATCTCTTTGATGCGGGTAATTGCTTTCTGTGAACATGTAAATTCAGTTTCTTTCGGTTTCTTAATGGATTCCCAATAATTACTTACTGGACAAAGTGATGTGTGTCCAGCCTCAATTATACCAGACAAATTTTCACCCCACAGGGGAAAATCTAAGTTTATCTGATCCAATATCTCCATTGTTGGAATTGGCTAGCAAGAGTAATACAAGAAAACAGCCACCTGGGCACAGTCCCATTTACTTCAAAAAACCTGGGGCAATTTCGAACTCTACAGATTGTACAACTGCGCTAACCTCTCCTTCTACCGCATCTCCTGGTTTAGATCCTACTATTTTGGCAGCAATAACTAGTCTGGCAGATGACATCAAGGTCACTTTTCAACAAGAATTAAAAAAGGCAGTCAGTGACATCAAAACGGAAATTGCCTCTCTGGGTAATCGCACAGATGCTCTCGAATCTAAAAGGGATGAACTCTGCCGCTCACAAAACCAGTTAGATAAAGAAGTGCTGCTTTTGAGAACGGAAATTGAGAATTTAAAAGAAAAACAAGAAGCTCTTGAAAACAGATCACGCAGAAACAACATACGTACATGCAACATCCCAGAATCCGTTAAACACACTGATCTTCCAAATTATCTTCGAGACTTCTTCCAACAAATATTTAGTGGAGCCACAGAGTGTGACCTTCTTCTGGATCGTGCACACAGATCAAAAACCAAGAGACGTCATTTTTCATTTCCACTATTTCCGTACGAAAGATAAAATCCTGTTCCTGACCAGAAATATGGACACCATTTCTTTTAATAGCAATACCCTGCAAATATTCCAAGATTTGGCCTTATCTACTTTACAGAAGCGTCATCGATTACCAGAGTCCTACGTCAACACCATTACAAATATAGATGGGGTTTTCCGTTCCAGCTTCAAGTTTCAACAGAGGATGCCACACATACCATTAAATCTGGATCAAGGTCAATCTCTGCTGGAGAATCTTCAAATTCTACCAGAGTCATCACAGCCCAGGCCTCCGTCAGCAGAATGGTCTACCGTGGTTAGACGGAACCACCCTCTCCCTTTGCCTGATTGAGGTTTTTTGTTGCATATCCTGATGTGTACTGAATTCTGGTCCACCTGATCAGGATACTGGATTGGAACTGTTAAGCACTGCTCTGATCGATAAGAGTACAGGCCTATGTTTGTTTATTTTTCTTGATAATATGCATATAGATAGACAGTTTTCCTAGTCAGGTACACATTTTTGACTACCTAATGTATGTTTGGTTTCTAGGTAAGGTAGTGTAGTTTATAGCGGTAATAATATTTCATATATGCTCTTGTTCTCGATACGAGGGTATAGGTTTACACTTTACCATTTAGAGATATATCTTCTAATGACATACGGTTACATAAACATTGATAGTCTTGTTCTACAGAGATTCAGGCTTGAACAAACGGATGACTTTTTCTGAGCTACAGTTTGCCTGATTTGACCAATACGAAGGAACTTTCTCTTTGTTTCATGAGACTGTACTGTTTCATTTCGGTCACCATATGCTGCAAGATATGTGTTCTATATAGATAAGGTCTTATATGTATGAAAAGGTTTCCTAATTAGACAACCGTTTATGTTCCTTTGCTCCCTATGTTATTCCTAGATATGTTATGCTATTTTATCATTTCCCTTGTATAGCTGGTTCTCTCTCACACACATCGCTTACAATCCATTAGTTTAGATATTTTGTTCCCATTAGAACACCAGTCTTTACCATTTCGAACATGGTAACCCACCCGCCCATCCACCCTTATACTATACGAATACCCGTTCCAGGGAAATTTGCTATATACTTAGCATTCATTCAGGGTTTTAGCACACTTGGGCCCTCTTTTTTTCTTCCTTTTCTCTCTTTGTGGCTACTTTTAGTTTTTTCTTCACTCAATTTCAAACCTCAAGCCTGGCAGTAATTACCGTACTTTGTTTGGTTCTAACCAATATCATTTTATTCTTCAGCTTGATGAGCTTCCGGTTCTGCAATGGCGGAGCTGAAAATCATCTCCATTAGCGTTAATGGTCTAAATTAACCCATTTAGCGTGCTCTGGTCTTGGCGGCTCTCAAGCGTTCTCAAGCAGATATCGGCCTACTCCAAGAGACCCACCTGGCAGGTACCCACTCAATTTTAAGAAGTAAATCTTTCCCACTTACCTTTTTTGCTTATGCGGATACTAGGTGACGTGGGGTTGCAATCCTACTAGGCAGTACTATTCCTTTCATACTAACTTCTTCCTGGGCGGACCCAGAAGGCCGGTTTTTAATAATTACAAGCACCATTCGGGCTGAAACGGTCACATTGGTATCACTCTATGCTCCAAATCAAACCCAAGCTAAATTTTTCACATTTTTCTTTCGTAGGTTGGATAGGCACACTCAGGGACATATTATCCTTGGAGGGGATTTTAATTAGTTATTAACTCAACCTTGGACAGAATCCAGTCTGGTTGGGGCTCTCCCATACTACCATCTTCCAAAGATTCGATATCCTTTATAAAATTATTACATTCCCATCTTTTATATGATATATGGCGCCCTAAAAAATCAGGACGCTAGAGGCTACACACACTACTCAGCCCCACATAAATGTCATACACGTATTGACTCGCTTTAGCTCATACAGTAAACTCAGCGGATATCTCTCCGTTGCCTTGGACAGATCATGCTGAGGTTTCATTCACATGCAACTTGTTTCATCGTCACCCTAAATGGCCCTAGATGGCTCTTAGACGACTCAAATCTGTTAAACCCCGAATCCCGTGTTGAATTATAAGTAGCTCTACAATGTTACTTTAAACTTAATAATACGGAAGAGATCTCCCCCCGGCATAATTTGGGAAGCCCACAAAGCTACGATTAGAGGCCATATCATTAGGGAAACCTCAGCTTTACGAAAATCGTCGACACTTGCTCTTTCTACGCTTGAAGTTTAATTGGTCTCCTTAAAGACACAATTTCAACTGTCCCCCAACCCTGCTCTGTTGGAGCAGATCTCATCTCCTAAAGGTCAGATAAATGCTATATTTTCCTGTAGAGCAGCCTTCACCTTAAAAAGACTTCACCAAAAATTTTATGACAAAACCGATAAAGCAGATACCTTACTGGCCAACAAATTACGTAACAAACAAGCCTTAGGCATGAGAAACAAATTAAAGATCTCCCCTGATTCTCCTCCTACCTTTGACCCCTCAAAGATGGCTCAGATTTTCAGAGACTTTTAGAGCAATCTGTATAATTTAGAGGACGCTCAACCTCGACCTGCTCACTTGGCCACTTAATTAAATACGTATATTACTTCTTTACGTCTTCCTTCTCTATCTCCCACTCAACAAGCTGCTCTTGATAGTGAAATTACAGTAGAGGAGATTTTGATAACCATTAAATCCCTGAGGACTTCCTCAGCTTCAGACGGTCTAACCACTAATTATTATAAAAAATATGCCACAACCATCACAAATCCCTAGCACTGCTTATGGCCTTGGACGCGGGGAAGGCCTTTGACCGGGTTTCCTGGCCTTTCTTACGGAGGGTTCTCCGGTCGATGGGTTTCTCAGGCCCATTTCTGCAAGGCGTACTAGCTCTCTATGATTCCCCTTCAGCTACGGTGATGGTAAACGGATTGTCATCCACCCCCTTCAGTATTACAAATGGGACTAGGCAGGGCTATGCGTATTCGTTCTAATCCTGCTATTTATGGTGTATCAGTGGAACAAAACACCCACAAGATTGCTTTGTATGTGGACGACGCCCTGTTATCCTTAATTAACCCTTCTTCCTCTCTTCCGACGGTATTGGCGGAGATTCGCGAGTATGGTAGACACTCGGGTTACAAAAGTTAACCCACAAAAAACTGAGGTTTTGGACTTTTATTTATCTCCTGGTTTGCGCCATCACCTCGAACAATTTTTCCCCTTTACTTGGAACCGGAAAAAAATTAAATACCTCAAGATTTATCTAACTAAGAATTATAGTCAACTCTATCAAACCAATTATCCACCACTTCTTACCCAGATAAAAGCTGATTTAGAATGATGGGATCCGTTAATTATATATTGGATGGGCCGTATTTTATCCATAAAAATGACTATTCTTCCCAGATTGTTGTACATTTTTCAGGCCCTTCTGGTCCGAGTTCCACTTAATGTTTTTAAATCATTGCAATTTCATATTAATAGATTTGTGTGGAGGGGCAGACGCCCACGAGTTCGTCTGAAAATTATGTATAGGACAAAAAGGGGGGGCGGTCTTGGACTGCCAGATTTTCGCAGCTACTATATAGCGGCCCATCTTGCCCAATGTTTTATGGTACTCACCTGTAGCTACCCGTGTGTGGCCGTCCATCGAAGCACAATGTGTTGGTGTAGCCTCCATGGCCTCACTGTTTTGGTAACCAAGGTCTGCACGCCCTCTTGGAGTTTCCTGCCACCCTGTTATTAATCACTATATGACCCTCTGGGACAGTGGGAGATGTCATTATCATCTTTCTGACCTGCCTAGTCCTATCGTCCCTCTTCATAATAACCCTAGCTTTCCTCCTGGATGCAACCCCGTGGCCTTTGGTCATTTAAATGACCTGATTTCAGGCCCAGTGTTCCAGTCTTTCTCCAGTCTTAGGGAGGCTCTCATGGTCCTGAATAAATGTTTTTATCAGTACTTACAGATAAGGCATTTCTACACATCAGATAAATCGGTAATAGATGGCCGAAAACTCTCACACTTTGAAAACCTTTGTAGGAAACGATCTACATTTAAAGGACTAATTTCCGAATTATATTTAATGTTAGCTCCGAACACATCGGGAAGCTATAGATGTACATGAATCTGCTTGGAACAGAGACTTTGGGAGCCCCCTGGACCCGGAGGAGTGGGAAGAGGTGAGAAACTCAATAGCCTCCACTTCCATTTGCACCCACATAAAAGAAAACAGGTACAAACTGCTACTCCGGTGGCACCTTGTACCAGCTAGACTAGCCAAGTTCTGTTCCTCAACTACGGACACCTGTTGGAGGTGTGGCACAGACATACGTACATACATTCATATTTGGCGGCTGTGCCCCAAGATCAGAGCACTCTGGATTAAAGTACATGAATTGGTTTCCACAATACTTCAAATTAATATTCCCTTCTTTCCACAATACTTCTTACTTCCCATGGGTATTCCGGGAGCGACCAAATGGCAAAATAGGTTAATTCTTCATATTACTTCTGCAGTTACTTGTTTGATTGATTCGCTATGGCGCCAATCTACAGTGCCTACATTGCAGACCGTACTTGACAAGACCTGGTATGTATATAAAATTTCTTTCTTCCTTGTTTTTTCAAATCTTTCTATACAAAAATATATAAAAATGTAGGAAGCTATTTGATTTTTGAGTATGCTGGACATGTCCACTCACTAAGCAAGGGTTATGTTGTGCAATGTTTAAGTCTTTGTGAGATATGTCTATACTATGCTATTGTGATCCTTCCAATAAAAATGATTTAAAAAAAAGAACGCAAAACGTGCCACTAGCTGTTCTAAGAGATAACTCAAACTGACCACCTTTCTCTTCTACCAACTACTGTCACCCTAGAGACACCATGAATGCTCAAAATGCAGGGTTACTGACTCTCCCGGAATATTCTGGAGACCCCTGAAATTTGGGGGGTGGGGCTTAATGAAATGATTTGTATAAATTGCATAATTAACCCCGCCCCCATACCGGAATCCATTTCTTCCCTCCGAGATCTCCCGGAGGGAAGAAATAAAAAGTTGTCAGGCCGGAGAAAATGCCTAATTCATCTTCCAGCAAAGGAAAACCACAAGCGAGTGGTTCAGAAAAGACGTCTATTTACATAGGGTCCACTCTCAATATATTCACTATGACTGACATGGAATCTAGTTTACTATAATGGTATTTACGGTAAAGTAGATTCCATAGCAGTCATGTGACCCACACCCTTGTGCTTCCCTTTTGGTTCAGTTGCTATGGTTATATCTACTTGTATTACCTCCATTGTTATTTAGTAATAAGTAAGGTTGGTGCAGCCTTTTCCTACCTTGTCTTGTGGATTAAGGACAGCCGAATTCCACACGTGGGGGGATCCGTCTAACAGGGTGGTGCATCCAAAGTCCATAAAGTGTTGCTGGATTAAGGGTTTTCTTGCGGGTCAATAGTCGCATGAACCACCTATGCGCATGTGTGACATAAGGCTGTCTTATGGCAGTGTAAGTCACTAACGACCGGATCCAGACTCCCGCATGCTTTCCGTAAGCGTGACAGTCTATCTGTCCGACAGAGAGAGAGGAGTAAACGCCCCCAGTCACTTCTCTCTCTCGCGTGGGCTTATGCGGCGCAGAAAGTAGATAAAAGAAAATCACACAACAATGAAAAACTTCAAACTATTCTAATTATCTGTAATAAAAACTTTACACCATCATTAAGACAATATCATTTTTTTCTTATTGAATCTTTGTTCAGTGATTGTGTGACATATAAACCTATTACACACATTACATTATAACAGTGAGTAGTCACACCCGCCTCTAGGTGGCGGTGGAGACCTGCCCTCATCCTTATACCATTGCATGGCTAGTTGGTACCATGCAGTACATAGCAGGTCTTTTTTCTCGTTAAGGAAGAAATGTAGTACACGAAAAAGAAGTTTGAATAAACCCATCTGTGTTCTACTTCTAATTACACAAAGAGGTCCGGATTCACAGTTTCGTCTTACATGCATTGTTTTAAGAGTTGAGTTACTACGCATGTGTAATAGCTTGTTTACACTATCTACGTACCATTTCTGTATGCAGCATGAAGGGCATACGTATACGTAGTAGCGCAATTCTTAAAACATACGCAAGACGAAAACTACGTAACTGTGAATCCGGACCAGAGTACGCCTCACACCCAGACACCCTACATCCAAACAAAACTATATACTCACCGCTCTTACACAGCTCACACTCCCAGCGTGGAATATAAAGGTGAGACCAGCGTTATCAATCCGACCACACATCACCTCACACCCATGTTCCATCCATTCCCCTCTCTGCCACAGGTCTCTTTCCCACGCTCCTCACTGCTCTCTCTGTTCACTCATTTTGTACCTGATGATATTTTGAGCTGCGGAGATTTTGTATTTGGCGTCATATCGTTGTTGGGATTTTGACTGTAGACATTTCATACCAGACACGTGTCTGCATCCAGGGCCAGATTAACAATGGGGCTAATAAGACCACAGTTCCAGGCCTCCATCTGAAAAAAGGCCCCACACACACACACACACTGCAGATCTCCAGGCCTCCCAATGTAGTGCATAAGGATGAATGTTAAAGACTGACATTCTCCTCCAAAGCATACTATATAGTGTTGGCCCTTGATCATTTTCAGCCTCAGGCCCGCATGGCCCTCAATCTGGCCCTGGTGAATACAGTCCAGTGTTAGGATATATGGATACTACCAGTGATAGATCTACAATGAAAATAATGAATCTTAAACTTCAGGGGCCCCGAAACAATCTTTTTTTTTCTTTCTTTTTTTATTCCTGAGGGTCAGTGAGGCAAAGCTTAAAGAGTTGATCTTTGTAGCTGATCAAATAAGAGAACTGATGCTCAATGGATGCTTCGATGGCCTTCTAAATCCTGCCATAAAAGCTGCATGGGAGGCTCTCAAGAGTCTATACCAGAACCTCTCAGGGAACTAGAATTCAGCAAACTACAAAGAGATCGCGAAGACTCTTAAGGCTTATAAGACCATGCGGTGCCTCATGTCTCTGAAGGTCCACTTCTTGGATTCACACCTGGATTCTTCCAAAAGTTGATCTTTGTAGGTGATCAAACAAGAGAACTGATGGATGCTTCGATTGCCTTCTAAGTCCTGCCATAAAAGCTTCATGGGAGGCTCTCAAGAGAACTAGAATTCAGCAAACTACAAAGAGATGGTGAAGACTCTTAAGGCTTATAAGACCATGCGGTGCCTCATGTCTCTGAAGGTCCACTTCTTGGATTCACACCTGGATTCTTCCCAGCCAATCTTGGGGCAGCTAGCATTGAGCATAGCGAAAGGTTCCACTGGGACATTTCCATAACAGAAAATCTGTATCAGGGTTAGTGCAGTCCCAGTATGCTGGCTGACTACTGCTGGACCCATAAAAGGGGTACTCCTGAGGCCAATCACAGCAGGTAATGCCATGCCTCAGCATTATAAGCATTTTAATGGTTTACGTTGTCTGTATGGTTAATAAGCGGAATGTTGTAAACTTGAATTGTGTCTCACTCAAAATACGTTTCATGATCGAGTCATTCTGCAGCCCTTAAAATCCAGCACAGAAAGCACTATGCAACGCACTGCATGAAGTCTTGTGATAAAAAGTATTGTTAACCAATGTTATTACAAATAAATCACATGAAATGGAAACGTGGGGATTTAAGGCTTTTATTGCAGGATATTGTATAATATAGTAAACCGCATTTGTAGAAAACGTTTGCTGACAGTTTTTCTAGGTGCCCGGGCACCAGCACATGGCGTCCAGGATAGGACCAGAGTTCCTGAGCAAGGCATGGAGGAAGCAGACAGACTTCTCGTACCACAATATAGCAGCAATGTCTATTCAATACATAACAAGGACACAAGAGAAGGTTGAAAACATAAGACATATGCCTAAACTCCGTAAGGTGGGGGATTCATTTATATTTTACAGTTGGGATGGGTTTTAATCCTTCCACATGTATCAACGGTCGTACGGATCCGCATGAGAAATATAAGGCCGACTTACGGCAGCGAAAGGTCCACACGAGAAAGAGACATGGACTCCCTCTAACGTGCGGACTGACAGACCTCAGTCCGGTCTCAAATGATAAAATCCAGGAAGAGCTTACAAGAAGCCCAACATTCAAATCACCCACATGTATCAGCAGCTGGGAAATGATTGCACCGGGGGATTATCAACCCTGAAGGCGGAGCAGAGGAGAGATTTCCTGAAGGATTTCTGGCACGGTGTATCACAGGATAGATCAGTAATAATTATGCCACGACCAATGTTCTACACAGCGCCCTTTATCTAGCTTATACCCTGGACGTGTAAAGAGCATTACCAAGCATTTTCATTCTTTAACGTAAATATATTTCAGTCTTTACCAGTTGAAAAAGATTTGACAAAAATACAAGATCTGTGTCATCTGATTTACACCAAAGCTTCACAGATCATAGTGCACACAGCCAATATTAATGACAACGGACCTGATTCAGAGACTGAAAATAAGAGGGAAGTTACTCCTGGGCAAAACCATGTTGATTTCAGGGGGAGTCAAGTTAATTGTATTCATTGCATGCAGGGATATACCTTTGTTTTTGCTTACTGCACACAGATACTGAACAGCTTTAATTTTACACTGCTAGTTAGATTTGAGCTGGGAAACATCACCTCTCAATTCTAATACTGTTTGCAACAGATGAAATATGACTCCCCTGCAATCACCATGGTTTTGCCCAGGAGTAACTTTCCTCTTATGTTCAGTCTCTGAATCAGGTCCAATATATTTTATCCTTTTACTATGAACCAGTGACAGGCAGCGCCGCTGTACAGTACAGTCACTAGAGGCTGGTCCATCTGACAGATTAATGAAGAATACTAACTAAGCCTAACAGAAAGGCAGCTTTCACAGTGATCAAGTAACATATACCAATTTTTCATCCTTTTAGTACATAAAAGGACATTTAAATAGTGGTAACAAAATTTTATGGCACTGGAGAAAAACCATAAAAAAAATTCTAGTGTAGTTTCATAAATGTATATTGAGTAGAAGTAAAAAATAAAAATTAAAAAAATGTAAAAAAAAAACCTGGACGGTTACAATAGGTTATACAGTGCGTACAGCACATAGCTAGCAGCTGTCATTAATATCACACTGATTTGCTGTGTACATGCCTCAGTGCTATTTACCACAATGGCCACAAAGATACAGTATAGCTACACATACATCCCTGTTCCATGTACCACAAAACTGCAAAAAGCTGAATAGAAAAATATATCAAAACATAACAAAAAGAAAATCAAACAAGTAAAGAAACAAAGTATACAAAAAAAATGATTATTGGCACGAATATAACTGTCCAGCTCTATGAGCTCTGGGACTAGTGCACGGGTTTGTCACGGACAGCCACAGTCCCGTCCTCCATGCCGAAGTAGACTCTCTCAGCCATATTGATGAATAGACCCGTGTCAATCACACCTGTAGAAAAAAACAAAACGAATGAACAAATGATTGAATGATTGATTGATTGTTTGAATGATTGAATGATTGATTGAATGAATGAAGACTTAAAAACTTTGGTCCTGATCCTGAATGAATAAAGACAGCCAGCTTACACAGGCAATGTATATACTTGTCAGTTGGCAATGCCCATGCGCAGTACCAACAATTCCACATCAGAACACAGTTGCCCGATGCAGATTCCGTGCGGGTTGGGCCCACTCACCATGCGTAGGCGATACACATGGGGGGCAGGCACAGACATGCTAATCGTACAGAATGGGCTTGGCTAAGCCCTTACCTGCGGCCCAGTATCCACACAGAGGGTGATGTGCGGAATACATAAGACAGGGTGCAGGACACGGCATTACCTTCTCCATGCAGGATCTGCATCGGCTGCTAACAAAGAATCCGCCCTTTAGTCAGGATCTGGTGCTTTATTCCCAATATATATTGCTTAAAGTTGTTATACTGCAGCCACTACTATGCTAATGGGAAGAGACTTTTATATCAGAAAGGAGAGGAAAGACCCAGAGATACTCTATGCAAGAAACATTGCAAGTATAATGAAGGCAAAAATGATGGTCTTTAGGAAACAAACAACTCAGACTCATCCAATCACACAGCGATTATTATTATTATTATCGTTTATTTATAAGGCACCACAAGGTGTCCGCAGCACCGTACAAAATCTATGCAAGAAGCAAGTATAATGAAGGCAAAAATGATGGTCTTTAGGAAACAAACAACTCAGACTCATCCAATCACACAGCGATTATTATTTTATTATTCGTTTATTTATAAGGCACCACAAGGTGTCCGCAGCACCGTACAAAATACAACACAGACATACAGGGTAGGGATGGACAGCATAGTATATATTAAATACAATATGACTACAAAGATATCACAGAAAAACAATAAAGTGAAGC
>WWET01001256.1:180929-192495 GCA_011038615.1 Limnodynastes dumerilii
TATTAGAGATGAGAGGTGATGTTTCCTATCCCAAGTCTAAATAACAATGTGATAGTAAAGCTGGTCAGTATCTGTGTGCAGTAAGCAACTCAAAGATATATCCCTGCATGCAAAGAATACAATTAACTTGACGCCTGCAATCAACATGGTTTTGCCCAGGTGTAACCTTTTTTTCTTAATTTCAAGCTCCTTCTTAAGTCTGGACCCAGTCCATTGTGCACAATTTTTACAATGACATTTTCTATTATATCCTAATATTTGCAGATCTCAACAGCGCCACCCAGTGGATATTTCACATTATCTCAGAACACATTAAGAAAGTTTTCAATTTATACAGCTGGATGTACAGTACATATGTAATAGTAGAGACCATTTATCCTAACACAAACAGAAAAAGAAGAACACAGATAAACAGTCGTCCTTCCATATCTTACTAATGCCACATTTCCCATCTTTATCTGGGGAGAGGTAGATTTTATTGTTATTTTTAAGGTGGTCTTCTGCCCTGCACAGCAATTATTATTATTATTATCATCATCATCATCATCAATGTTTATTTATAAGGCGCCACACAGTATCCACAGTGCCGTACAGAGGTAATAGGAAAGACAATAGTTACATATACAATACAATAAATAACAGAGGGTATAAAAACACAAATAAGGAATACAATACATGTACAATGCAAAAATTAAATACAGTACAAAAATAGCAAAACAATATGTATGGAGAATAAAGATGCAGGATATGTGTGTAGAAGCAGATGAGTAAGGAGAGAGATATTATGGACAGGAGATGAAGATGCTGGATATGTGTGTAGAAGCAGATGAATAAGGAGAGATAGACAGTAGAGAGAAAAATGTCGGAAGTGATGAGGAAAAGGTAGAGGGATGATGACAGGAGAACCTTGCTCTTAAGAGCTAACATGCTAAGTGAGAGAGGGTGAACAGGCAGGAGATACAGTGATGAAGATGGGGAGGGCAGGTAAGCTTAGGTGGAGGAAGGGTAGGCTAGCCTGAAGAAGTAGGTTTTAAGGGAGTGTTTGAAGGATTGGAGTGTGCTGGATTGCCTGATAGTAGGTGGTAGGTTGTTCCTATGGAGAGGGGCAGCCCGGGAGAAGTCTTGGATGTGGGAGTGAGAGGTAGTTATCAGGTTGGAGTTGAGGCAATAGTCACCAGCAGAGCGGAGTGGACGGGAGGGAGTGTGGATGGAGATAAGGGAGGAGAGGTAGGGAGTGGTGGAGGAGGAGAGAGTCTTGTAAGTTGTGGTGAGGAGCTTGAAGAGAATTCTGAAAGGGACAGGAAGCCAGTGTAGAGATTGACAGAGAGGGGAGGTGGAGGCAGTGCGATGGGAGAGGAAGATGAGTCTGGCTGCAGCATTTAGAATAGATTGTAGGGGTGCGAGACGGACCAGACGGAGACCAGAGAGAAGAAAGTTACAGTAGTCCAGACGGGAGATAACGAGAGTGAATGAGTGTTTTAGTGGCGTCTGCAGTTAAGAAGGGTCTGAATCGAGCAATGTTGCGGAGATGAAAGTGGCAGGACAGGGAGAAGAAACGAATGTGGGGGGTGAAGGAGAGAGAGGAGTCCAGGATGACACCCAGGGGGTGGAGGAGGAGATGGTGGAGTCGCCAATAGTAATAGAGATAGTAGGGGTAGAGAGGATACGTGAAGGAGGGAAGACTATGATTTCTGTTTTGTCTATGTGGAGCTTGAGAAAACGCTTGGACATCCATGAGGAGATGGCCGAGAGGCAATCTGACACTTTAGACAGAAGTTTGGGGTCGACATAGAGGTGGTAGTTAAAGCCAAAGGAGCTGATGAGGTCACCCAGAGAGGAGGTGTAGAGTGAGAACAGAAGGTGACCAAGAACTGAGCCCTGGGGGACGCCAACGGGAAGAGGAGTAGTAGGGGAGGAGGAGCTAGGGGTTACGACAGAGAAGGAGCGGTCCGAGAGATAGGAGGAGAAACAGGAGTGGACAGTGCCAGAGAGGCCGAGGGAGCAAAGGGTGTGGAGCAGGAGGGGGTGATCAACAGTGTCAAAGGCTGCCGATAGATCCAGGAGGATGAGAAGGGAGAAGTGGCCCTTAGATTTGGCATAAAGGAGATCATTTGTGACCTTAATCAGGGCAGATTCAGTGGAGTGGAGGGGGCGGAAACCAGATTGGAGAGGGCCCAGGATGGAGTGGTCATCAAGGTAGCCGATTAGACACTTGTAAACAAGCCGTTCCAGCAACTTTGAGGCAAAGGGCAGAAGGGAGATAGGTCGGTAGTTGGAGGGTGAAGTGGGGTCAAGGTTACGTTTTTTTTTTTAAGAATGGGGGAGAAAAGAGCATGTTTAAAGGGGGAGGGGAAGAAGCCAGAGGAGAGGGATAAGTGGGAGAGAGGGATAAGTGGGAGAGGGGATGGGATCAAGTGGGCACGTTGATGGAGGGGACGACAAAAGAAGTGAGTGGATTTCTTCAGCTGAGGTAGGGATGAAGGAAGACATTGGTGGGTTGCTAGGGTGGGGATGGAAGGATGGAGATTGAGGTGGAGGAGAGGTGATGGTAGAGGAGATGGAGCTCCTGATGGAGTCAATCTTGGAAGTAAAGAAGGTGGCAAAGTCAGTGGCAGATATGGAGAGGGAGGGAGAGAAGAGAATTGAAGGTGGCAAAGAGGCAGCGGGTGTTAGACAATTGGGAGAGGATGAGGGACTTAAAGAAGGATTGCTTGGCAAGGGCAGAGCTAAAAGAGGAGAAGAAGTGGAGAAAGTCTGCAAGGGAACGGGACTTCCTCCAGAGGCGCTCCGCAGCACGGGAGCATTTCTTTAGGAACCGAGTGAGCGGGGAGTGCCATGGTGGAGGGTTTTTGCAGCAAAGGGAGACAGAGGAGAGAGGGCAGGCGGCATCAAGGGCAGGGGAGAGGGCATTGTTGTAGAGAGAGGAGGCTAGATTGGGGCAGGACATGGTTGAAATGGGTGCGAGGAGGGGATCGAGGGAAGAGGTGAAAGCAGCAAAGTCAAGGGAATTTAGGTTCTTTCGGGAAAGAATACGTTTAGGTGACGGGGAAGAAGAGAGAGAAGGAGATAAGATGATGATCAGAGAGGGGGAAAATTAAAAATTACAAAAACACAAGCACCTACTATTTACTGTATTAAGACCGCAAGCCTTATTGTAACACTGTACAGAGAGAGAGAATGATGTAGAAAGAATGCCAAGAGAGGTGACTGAAGTATCCAGCACAAAACCTCACTGTACTTTCCCAAAAAGCAAATGTATTTGCCATAAGTGATCCTTGCTATAGAGGCGTATCAGGGGCAGGATGCAATGGACTAATGTGTGTGTTCACTTGCAGTCCTGCCGTGGTATCTCTCACCCCAGCTTCAGATCATAACTGGTCGTTAGGAGGATGCAGACACAGATCTACATATGGACTAATATTTTAATCATGATAAACACATCTCTGCATTAGTCTTCCATTGTTACCTCAGGGTTCCTCTCCAAGTCAGTGAGGGTCAGTCCGTTCTGCAGGATAAGCTGTCGTGCCTGTGAACAGAAGAGAAACAGGACTATCAGCTTACACACGACTGTCCTGATCAGGCCCTGCACAACAACCTGTATTGGCAACTGCATCCCCATTAGCCAGCATGACCATATGTCCTTTGTGACAGAGCCATTTCAAGGATTCGGCAATGAGGGATTTAATAGCTGCCAGTCTATGGGAGGGCAGTTTAGCAGAAGGTTAATCAGTGTCTGAGAACGCTTGTCCACAGGACGGGGGAAGGAGAGATTCAAGCAGGACCCAGATGCCATTTCAAACTGTATCATTTTAGGGCAGGTCCCCCAGGATAAAGGGTGCTGTGGGGAACAAGATGTACGCCTGGGGGGTGTGAGGGTGGAAGAGTTTTGCCTACATACGGCTGCTTGATCAAATGAAAATAGAATTCCCTTTACACCCTCTGGGCCACATCTGAGAACGCTCTCTGAAGCAGTTAGTTCTGAGGGAGCCGAGGACATGGGAGACCTTCCTCATCCGGGACAGGTTTTATGTTATCTGCAGAATTCCCAGTGTGTCAAATAATAATAATGTGTCCTGTCCTTCAGTAACACAAACTAACAGCTAGTCCTTCATCACTGGAGTTCCCAGACACTGTCAGCGCCACCTGCTGTAACAAATATACAAAGTTCTATACAAAGCAATGATATAAAACACATGGGGTTTAGAGATACTTTAACATCTAAAATCTAGGTGTGGGGGGGTGGGGGAGGTTCCACTGTCAGTATAGACATGGAATAGGAGAGAAGTGCTCAGTTTCCAATGACCGTGATACCAAGAGTGTAAAACTTGAGTCTTCCATATGGGACAATGTAAGATAATTTAACACACTTATGGATACAGACAAAGCTTCTATGTGAAGGTGACTGATATAGCAACCAGATTCTAATACATATCATAATGTACCATAACAATGAAGACAACGGGACTGATCTGTAAGTTAGCGTCTGCTGCCCGTGCTCAGAACTGAAAAACGCGCAGTCACGGGCGATTCAGATCTATGCGTAACTCGAGCCGCGGCGGCTTGTGTCCTGACGGGCGTATTGAGGGAGGGTAAGGAGGTGGAAGGCCATATGCAATGTACAGTAAGGACGGGGCCCAAGCAAGTGCACCCGATCCAGACGTAAAAAGGGCTGTTTACATCAAAACACCTGCACCTGCCACAGGTCAAGTCCGGGGGCCAGATTTACTAAGCTGCGGGTTTGGAAAAGTGGACATTCTGCCCACAGCAACCAATCAGATTCTAGCTGACATACTCTAGTATGCAATAGTTAACTGAGATCTAGAATCTGATTGGTTGCTATGGGCAACATCTAAACTTTTCCGAACCCAAAGCTTAGTAAATCTGGCCCTAAGACTCTCCTCCCCGCAGCCTAACCCAAAGACTCCCCATAGAGTGCTACTCACCTGTGCGTTTGGTGAGGCGAGTCTGTGGCGGCGTTTGAATAAATGGGTAAATATGTCGATCAGCAAACTCACCCATTCATTAAAAAAAAAAAATGTCAAAATACCGCTATTTTCGAAATAAAGACATTAGCTTCGTTTGTCTGCAATTCTGAAAAAGCATTTTTGCAGCAGTGACTGCCACCGCACTATTGTATGCACTTTTGGATCACACACAGCCCGGCCCACTTCTACTAACGCATCTACAGCGCACACACTGCGTTATGATTCCACGCGTCTCTCGAGCAGGTCCAATGCCTCAATTGTTTTATTGTTTTTATTTTTAGCCCCATCTAGATTCCCAGGGTCACATTAAGGGCCAGATTTACTAAACTGCGGGTTTGGAAAAGTGGAGATTTTGCGCATAGCAACCAGATTTTAGCTGACATTCTATTATGTAAAAAGAAAGTGAAAGCTAGAATCTGATTGGTTGCTACGGGCAACATCTCCACTTTTCCAAACCCACAGCTTAGTAAATCTGGCCCTAAGAGTACAAACATGCAATACTTCTGAGATTCGGTCACCATTTGTAAGTACCAATTATTATTTATTGTTTTTATATTTATTTTTAGCCCCATCTAGATTCCCAGGGTCACATTAAGGGCCAGATTTACTAAGCTGCGGGTTTGAAAAAGTGGAGATTTTGGGCATAGCAACCAGATTTTAGCTGACATTCTCTATTATGTAAAAACAAAGTGAGAGCTAGAATCTGATTGGTTGCTAGGGGCAACATTTCCACTTTTCCAAACCCACAGCTTAGTAAATCTGGCCCTAAGAGTACAAACATACAACAACACCACATATGCCCCTGTCTCTGGTATTATAAATACATAATACAAGTAAAAATAGCAATAAAACAAAATGACTACAGCAAAGGGACATTTACCTGGAAAGATGTGGGGACACAGAGCACTTTAAGATTCTCGTTCTTCACCCTTTCAGCTAAAGGGACAAAGAAAAGGACAGTGAAACAGACATATCACTGAGCAACCTTTGTTTTGTCTATTAATTATTTACATCTAGATACACATTCAAATAAACACACTAATCAAAGACAATGGATAAGCTACTAGTAACAAAAAAAAGCATGTTGTACAAAGTTTAGGTGTCTGTAATTATCTCTGTCCTGTGTAATACTCAGTATATAATAGCAGCTTTCACCCATAACAATCAACACCTTACTTTGGTCAAGTATGTAGTGAATGTTTATATCGTCCACCTTATGTAGGAAAAATGACTCTTCAATGCTTTACTTAGGAGCAGATTTAAGGGTTAGGCATTAATTTAGGCCCTCTGTCACCTTAATGATTGTATGACCCACTGCCCTGCTGGCATACAGATCAGAGGATCCATGATGAAACTTAGAGTAAGGCAATGGGATCTGTCATGGAACCTTGGTGACCATGGACTGTGTGTAGGCCATTGGGTCCTGGTATGGGTGTACCATTTGAAGCCTCTATTGCTGTGCACCCCCTTCCCCCAACATGTGGCTCACCCTTACACCTGCCTCTTGTGCCTAATGGGAATCCCGCCACTATCCCTACTGATATTACAGCGATACGTACTCCCCTCCTGAAGATCCAGGTCCGTATTCAGATATCTGTTTTCAAGGAGAGTTGCGTGCGTATTTTTAGGATCGGATCAACTTTATTTACGTACTTTATGTAGACTATACACACGTGAGCGCCTAATGGACGTACATGTGAATCGCGATTGAGGACATACACACAGAAATCCGACGTATGGGAAAATTTAAAAAGTGGGTGGGGAGTTATCAAGATTCGCACAGATGGAACACATATATGCATGCAAGTACATACGTAAAGAACAGAGGGGCCTAGGGACTAGTAAGTCTGGGAGAGGGGAGTGTCGGGGGTGTTGGTGGGTGTTTCCTTGCTCCGGCCGTGCGTATAGTTGTGTACAATAAAAAAGAAAATGCTTCTCTGAACGCAGTCCACAGAGTTTTGGGCCCATAAACCAAACGTGAATGCAGGAAAGATGAACCGTTTCATTACTGGCCTTTAGAAAGGCAGCAAATAAACTATATATCAACTGTGTACCCAAAGCCTATAATACATGGGAATAAGCTAGAGGAATGTTAGAAGTCACACAGTCCTGATACATTATAAAAGCACACGGCCGTACACCCAGAATTCATGAACGTTCATTCATTGAACAGAAGAACGGAGGAGACTTATCCATCGCTATTTGTTCATGAATAAAAAATAAGATTTTTACAGAACATCTCCAACATTAACACCAAGGTATACAAGGACATAAAAAACCCATAAACACACACACATAAAAAAATATTAGACAAATATCAATGGATGAGTATGGAGTGCAGGGTTGTGTGTGTGCGCATGTGAAGGGGAATGTACATACTGTATGTGTGTAAAAGGACCTTCAGTATGAATGAAGCAGTGACTAGAATACTATACCCAATCGATTCACAGCGTGGACAATGGTGGATCCGCTCCCAATCCCGAGCACCTGATTATTCTGCATCATGAAAACAAAACACTGCCCATGTTAGTGCATGACATTATTATAGGAAACGTAACTGCTGTTTTACAGTAAATTAAATTATAAATAATAATAGTAAATAATAATGGCCCGTATTCAAACCACCGGACATCCAGTGTTTACCGTAATTTGATAGTGCGCAAGCGTAGTCATTTTTTTACGTAATCTACGTATCTTTTCTTTACGTAAATTGCGTACATGTGATCTTTAAGACTGCATAAACGCAATCTACGTGATGAAAAGATAAGCAGATTACGTAAAAATAAATTACTAGTCATGCGCAGTATCGTATTTCGGTAAACACCGTACCTATATTCAATATATCCGGTGGCGTGAATCCGGCCCAATATCTTTTGAAACCCCACCATGACCAAAGAAATTTGTATTGAAATGGAAATACTTATAACCATACAGGTGCGGATAGGAATTTAAATGAAGGGGAAGGCCAAATACACAATAAGTCGTAACACCTGAGGTAGCCTTCTACATACATAAGTGTCAGATGTCCTAGAGTTGGAGGGGAGTTCCGGGGGCGTGCTCTGCCCTCTACGCTGCGTCATTTCAGACCCCTACATGCACGAAAAGCAGCGGAGGTCTGGATCTGGTCCACTACGTGATATCCCCGGCAATCGGCATAAAGCTCCAATAGCTGAGAATATCATACAGCTGCCCAATCATCTCCTACGATCGTTTTGCGCTGATTGGATCATACGGGAATTCTGTTACTGTGTCAATCAGCCAGCAAGCCCGGCCTCCACTGGTCAACGCTATGAAACACAGAACTGCCCAGTGAGGGGACTTGGTGACACAATTCACATTAAGATTTACTAAGCTGCGGGTTTGTAAAAGTGGAGATGTTGCCCATAACAACCAATCAGATTCTAGCTGACATTCTCTAGCATGTAATAGTTAAAGGAGATCTAGAATCCGATTGGTTGCTATGGGCAACATCTTCACCTTTTCCAAACCCACAGCTTAGTAAATCTAGCCCCAAGACCTTTCTCCCTGGATCTAGAGGGTAGAAGTAAACAGTTGGCAGGTGGACACACAGACAAAACCCTGCATAGGGCTGGCAGCCGTTACACAGGTGGAATGAGATATAATCGCAGTCACACCCTTGGCACACTCTATATGTACATAAGGGCAACTACTGCTGTGCGGATCATCTGAGCATTAATGATTTGCCATACATTCCAAAAGTGGTTTCGGTGCCTACTGTGACAACAGCTAATTTGGCAATTGACACCACAATGCCACCCGTATCATTGCCATAACACTCCTTTGCTCTGTCCCCCGGAAGAGTGCCAAATCATTTGACGCTGTCTGCACTCTAAACATTGCGCGCTCATACTTCACCCTGCCAAATCTTTTCAACTAGAGATACACCAGACCCCACCCGTACATGCCCAATTCAGTGGACAAATATCCGAGTTCAATCAGGTTTCCGGGAGGAAATAAAGGTGCGTAATAATTAGTCTGATATAGAATCCCAAAATCTGTGCAATCGCTCCGCTAACCCCACCCCTCACACGCACGGATCTCCGACACCTATATCCTACCTTAAAATTTCTGCCACTCGTAATGTCTGGACCAGCACAGAGTCCATTAGCTCGCCTGTCCTGTACACTGAAACACTAAGTCCCGCCCACTCAGCTGAACCCCCCGCCCCTTGTCAGCAGCTAAAGGATCACAGGAAAGTGCACATAGTGTAGAGAATAAAAGGCCTCCGTCACACGTCTGGATCCTCTCCATTCATTTTTAGGGCCAGATTTACTAAGCTGAGGTTTTGAAAAGTAGAGATGTTGCCCATAGCAACCAATCAGATTCTAACTCTTACATTCTAAAGAATGTGAGCTGGAATATGATTGGTTGCTATGGGCAACATCTCCACTTTTCCAAAACCGCAGTTTAGTAAATTCGGCACTTCATGTAAAAATCTGAAGGTAGTAATTTTCGGATTTATGTTAAACATTAAGGGGATATTTTAGAGCCGTAACTAGAAATTTTAGTGCCAGGGGCAAAAAGCAAAAATGGTGCCCTCTGTTCCTGAATTCCAAGCCAATTTAACCTTAAATATTAACTTTCTGGTGCCCCCTTAAGCTTTGTGCCCTGGGCGGCCGCCCCTATCGCACAGCCCTCGTTATGGCCCTGGGATATTCAATTTAGCGCACAGAGAGGAATCAGTGTGATGTGCACTTATTCCCATCTAATACGGTAGCTGGCGACCCTATGGGGCATCTTAAAACTGGCTTTGTGGCGTTGCCTACTGTAAGATGGAATGGAACACGGCCATCAGTAGTTCTTCATTACTATTGATTTCACTGCCTAAAGCTCTCTGAGCCAATGCGTGACTACAGTGCCTGGCGCTGCTGGAGGGATCAAATCCTGATCCATATCCAGGCCACATCTTACTACAGCACATCCCTTTCTGGAAGACTGATATAAAAGAATGGTCAGTCAACACAGATTATACCATCATTCACCATGATAAACGCCACCTTAGGGGCACAAAGCACCCTGCCACAATGACCATTATATTAATAAATATGCCCAAATGGGATTAAGAGAATGCAAACAATGAAACTGTACATTATTTGCACACAGTCATGCTATAATATTCATATTACAGAGAAGCCAAACCATACAAGTATAGTAAAGTATGGGCGATGAATTATCATTGCTATCTTATAGGATACTGGAAAACTCAGTGCCATTTGTTCCCACAAACATCATTCACAGAAAAAAATCAGCAATAATATGATAATATAATAAACACAAAGCAAATGAGAGCTGATAAGAGCCACAAGACCCATTCAGTCTGCACAGTATAAAAAAAAAAAACTATACTGACCTTAAACCCTATTTTACAATCAATTTAGTGTAAGATTTAGGATATCCTTATATTTGGTATCCGGTTGTTATATCAACAGTCAAATTGTCAACAATAACAGGTCAACGTGTTGATAGTTGAGTATTATGGTAGCATTACATATATATTATTACATGGTTTTTAAAAGACGTCTTCATGACATTAAGTTTACAGATATTACAAGCAAATACTAACATAGGGCTGGATCCAGACTTAAGTAAGTGCTTGAAATGAGTTGCTCTTGGGCTAAACCATGGTGATTGCAGGGGGAGTCATATTTCATCTGTTGCAAACAGTATTAGAGTTGAGAAGTGATGTTTCCTATCCCAAGTCTAAATAACAGTGTGATAGTAAAGCTGGTCAGTATCTGTGTGCAGTAAGCAATTCAAAGATATATCCCTGCATGCAAAGAATACAATTAACTTGACTCCCCCTGAATTCAACAGAGTGGCATGAAAGGTACAGGAACCAATGCTTTTAAACGCATTGCTGTGCCTCTTTCTTACAATATTTAACACCACCCTTATACTGAGTATTTCATATTTATATAGATATATATATATTCTACTCAGACCTAGTGCAATGAGCACCAGCGAGCATGTGTGGGGGAGGTGTCACTGGATAACATGGCTGCACTTCTTTTATATTGTGGTTACAAATGTTTTCTGTATGTTATGACTTTCATGAGGGGTTAGAAGGATGCAATCTGTACTGTGTGGCGGTGTGTATGGTAGAGCCATCACTAGGATAATGGGGCAGGTCCAGAACAACGCTTCTGTGCAAATTTACGCCTGGCAGACACGTAAAATCGCGATTTTGTATGTACTGTGCATGCGCACGACAGATGATACGCTACGTAACGTATCTCTGAGCGTATTGGCCATCCACCTATTAGTTGCATAAATTCGTACGTGTGGGCATGCCAATTTTACGTGAGAAAACAATACGTTCGATTTACATGAAGTAGGTGGAGGTTTGTATGTAAACTGTACAGTATGGGCGTGCTAAGCGGCGTACGTTCATGTAGTCTATACGTCCGTTAGCGGACGTACGCAGTTACGTGTGAAAAAGTTAAGGTAGGGTTTGGGAAGCGTATCTTGACAAAATACGTCCGTGCAAGGGGTGTGCCGAGGGGAGTGTAGCGAACTTACGTGCACGAAAATACGCTCCGCGAATAAACGTACGACACACG
>WWET01001256.1:218263-234892 GCA_011038615.1 Limnodynastes dumerilii
ACTCCAAATCCAGACCTCCATGGGTTAATAAATTTGATTTCCATTGATAATTTTTGTGTGATTTTGTTGTCAGCACATTCAACTATGTAAAGAACAAAGTATTTCATAAGAATATTTCATTCAATCAGATCTAGGATGTGTTATTTTAGTATTCCCTTTATTTTTTTGAGCAGTGTATATAGCTTTTATTCTATTTAAATCTGTATAGCTAGATAGACTTTACAACATTAGGTGAGTACCAATATCTATTTCATACGAAATTAGTACTTCCTATTCTGTCATTTCATGTTACAGTGCTATGTGTTACAGGGCTATGAGCAGGGCATGTTTGCTGAGCTTTGTAGTTCCACACTAGCTTTAGATCCACAGGATAAGCTACCCCTGCTCGCCTCCTCAGTAAATATGAGGGTGACGTCTGTTTATTTTGATTATTCAGCAGCTCCATGTGACAGAAGCCGCTCCTCCCCAGCCTTCCTGCCCCCTCACTCATCCACCTCAGAGGCGGCAGTGGGGACACTCAAAACCGGCCACGTATCTACTACGGCCTTCACCCAATCACATCGTTCGGCCCCCTCAGAGCCCGCCTCTCGCCACTGTTGACGTTATCGGCAGCCAATCGAATACAAACTGCTCACTCTATCCGCCAGCCTATCGGCTCAATCGAACGCGAGGACTGAGCTCATTGGCTACAAGAAAATTGAAAAAAAAGTCCCTTGGTAAACAGAAAGCAGAGAGAGGGAGCGATGTGATTGGCTGACAGCTACTGCCCACAGCTGGCGGGAGAGAGACACGCACAGTGTATCCCGGCAGGCTTTGCGCCTTGCTGACAGCTCTTAGTCATTCACCAATAGCAGCGGGAAGGGTTTGTTGGTGGGTGTGCCTGCCTTGGCGTGAGTGACACGAACTTCTACCAATCAGCCGGCGAGTTGACAGCCCGGCGCTGCCTGATTGGCGAAGTGCGCGGCCTCGCTCAGTGGGCAGCTGTGTATCGCTGTATTAGTGTCATGGCGGCGCTGGCGGAGGTAGTGTGATGAGGTAGTCTCAGCGAGCACTGGTTGCAGATGCTGGATTGGCCATGGAGGGCCGGGGCCTGTGCTGGTGGCGGCTCGGCCTGTCTCTGGCCGCGGTGCTGCTAATTAAAGCGACGGTGTCCGGGCTGGTGGAGCAGGGAGCTCCGGGGAGGGACGCTGGCTACCCCTGGGAAGAGCAGGACGAGGGCAGGAGCCTCAGCTCGCTGGCTCCTGGGCTCGGGGCCGCCGCGGCCTTTCCAGCGGGGGATGTGATTGTGGAGGATGATGAGTCCGCGGCTGAGCAGGAGGAGAGTGGACGAGAGGAGCCGAGATCCAGGTAACTGGCATGGTGGGCACCCCCTAGCTGGGCATCTACACCTGGTGGCCACCCCGTAGCTGGGCAATTCCCTTGTGCTGGGCATCTACACCTGGTGGGCAATCCACCTGTGCTGGGCACAGCCTAACTGGGCATCTACAACTGGTGGGCAATTCCCTTGTACTGGGCATCTATGCCTGATGGGAAATCCACCTGTCCTGGGCTTCTACACCTTGTGAACACCTGTTCTGGGCATCTACACCTGGTGGGCACCCCACCTTGTTTGGCATCTACACCTGATGGGAACCCCCTAGCTGGGCATCTACAACTGGTGGTCACTCCCCCTGCCTAGTGGCACCACTTCCCTGGCAGGGCATCTACAACTGTTGGGTACCTTTCTTGATTGGCATCGTTGGTTAGTGGCCACTCCATTCATGCACACACTTGCTAGTTCACAGTCAGGCTCAATAATTTCATGTCAGCCTAATTTAATTATAAATGGAGAAGGTACATTTGTAACCAGTGCAAAAATCAAGACAGTTAGGACTGTATGTAAGCTGATGGGTATTTGGGTTATTGCATCTAGCATTTAGGTATAGGTGCATCTTCTGCTACAAATGTGCATGCAATTTTCAATGTGAGATGGTGCAGTGTAAGTCTGTTACATATATTTGATGTATTTGTCAATTATATATGCTATGTTAGTTGAAGATTTAAGTGTGTTCTTCAGTCTTCTGGTTGGTTGCTTTGTTTTTATTTTCTTTACTGAAAGACTGAGTTTTCTGTATGTTCTTCATGCATTTGTGATCTACATAACTCTGGCATCTATGTAGCTTAATGTTGCATGATCACTAGGACCTTTTTCTTTTCTGTCTACTTAACTGGCAACTGTTCTTTAAAATGAATCTGTCAAAATTACTTATACAGTTGCAATAAACACCGTTCATAACATTATGTTGCCCTGTAATCCATAGTTTATTAGTGAACATTGCATGTAACGACTACTGGTCGTAGCTAATAAAATAGTTTTGTTTTTTTTACCCATAATGCAGGTCTCGTAATATTTTATAGCAATTTGAAACAGAATCAATAATGTTAAAGCTGCAGCTTTATAAATGTATGTATGTATATGTGTGTGTGTGTGTGTGTGTGTGTGTATATATATATATGTGTCTAGGTTTGTAAATATAAGGATTTTATTACATGTATGTCTTTATTTTTATCATTTGGCTTGCATCTCTTATGCATTTGAATTTTTTTCTTTAAATATAGTAAAATATCAGGGTGAAATCAGGCTAAATCTATTGCCAATGGTTAATTACACCCCCATACACACAATGCATTCTAGAATTTGACACAACTGGTGCATCACAGCACCCTTTCCCCAAATAATTGGCACAGTATAGGGCACGTGTCTTCAGGGTGACGTTCCATTAAAGGCCACTGCTATTTCTGTGAATATAAACAGATGTAAAGCAAAGGTGTATTTTAGCAGGTGCATTACACAATAAGCACGTTCTTCAATGTATTATACAATATAAAGGTGTTTCATGTCAGGAGATGTAAGGTGCAGAGGATACACTATAATATGATACTAGGTATATTTTTATTCTCATGGCCATTATGTGATTGGGTAGGTAATTTAACTTACTGCTATATATTTCCTTCAAACCAACGGCTTTGAATATCCTTATAAATTATTAGCTGCTTAATTTATATACATTTTTTCCCAATACATCATGGTTCAGACGCTGATTTCCTGAATGGGATCCAGCGCCTTTTGTCTCCTTCAGGACTATATTACAAGGCGTTTGGCAATACTTTTTACACTGCAAATATTTGTTCATGGCCTACGTTATGGCTGGCAGTTTCCATCATGTTGCCCTACGCGACTTCCTTGCTCAAAAAGCATGTTTCTTTGCAAATAAGACCAACGCAGCTAATGTTTCAATAAGCAGGAAATATCAGGGTGAAATCAGGCTAAATCTATTGCCAATGGTTAATTACACCCCCATACACACAATGCATTCTAGAATTTGACACAACTGGTGCATCACAGCACCCTTTCCCCAAATAATTGGCACAGTATAGGGCACGTGTCTTCAGGGTGACGTTCCATTAAAGGCCACTGCTATTTCTGTGAATATAAACAGATGTAAAGCAAAGGTGTATTTTAGCAGGTGCATGACACAATAAGCACGTTCTTCAATGTATTATACAATATAAAGGTGTTACATGTCAGGAGATGTAAGGTGCAGAGGATATACTATAATATGATACTAGGTATATTTTTATTCTCATGGCCATTATGTGATTGGGTAGGTAATTCAACTTACCGCTATATATTTCCTTCAAACCAATGGCTTTGAATATCCTTATAAATTATCAGCTGCTTAATTTATATACATTTTTTCCAATACATCACGGTTCAGACGCTGATTTCCGGAATGGGATCCAGCACCTTTTGTCTCCTTCAGGAATATATTACAAGGCGTTTGGCAATAGTTTTTACACTGCAAATATTTGTTCATGGCCTACGTTGTGGCTGGCAGTTTCCATCATGTTGCCCTAAGCGACTTCCTTGCTCAAAAAGCATGTTTCTTTGCAAATGCGACCAAAGCAGCTAATGTTTACATAAGCAGGCTCCACTAGTAAACAGAGTGCACTTCATTACTGCTGGATATATATCCAATTATAAAATGTCTGCAGGTACTCTTAATATAGTGGGATGTTTATTTCCTATTTTATTATTTTGTGGTGTTTGTGCTTAAATGTCATTGTCCTTGGAAATAGCAGTCGTGTGTTATGCATGTCAGCCGGTTAGTTTTGGATCCTGGCTGTCGCTGCTTGCCTCTCCTACCTATGGGAGCAATTAGAGTGAAGTGTCGGTGAGGAGGCTCCAGGTGGGAATTGCTAGTACTCCCTTTTTCTGGTGCTAGCAACAGCAAGTGGAAGATGCAGATCTGCAGTTATATCAATCAGAAGACCGCTATAGCTGCAGAACATTTTTGCAATGTCTCTGGTTCATGTTTTGTTATGTTGTGATGCTGTATACTGTCCGGTGGGGTGCATATTAAAGGGTAGCCAGATATTTTATTTTATTTTTGTGTCCATTTTTAGGTGACAATGTTGACACTGGCTGAAATCTTTGAAACAGTAATTTTTCAGTGTGGGAAAACACACACACACACACACACACACACACACACACACACACACACACACACACAAAATCTTTGAAACAGTAATTTTTTCAGTGTGGGAAAACACACACACACACACACACACACACACACACACACACACACACTTCCCCTAAGTTTTCCTTTATTAGTCAGTACTACAATAAGTGTAAATTTATTTTTTGAGTAATAATAACCTTTGCTGCATATTATAACTTGTATTACAGCAGTGTTCTGGTGGGTTTAGAGGATCCCGTGCATTATTGTGTACATACCCCTCTTTCACCCCCTGATTCTGGCACCCTGTTTGCTTATTTAGGTCTCATTACATTTCATTAAATATGTAGTTGGAAGCTTGACATACCTTATATTCAGTCTTATAGCAAGTGGACATTTGATTTATATCCATTCTAGCAAATAAGTTATTAACTTGTGTTTAAGTTTACATTTTATTAAAATGAAGAGATATAAGGATTAGGTAACTATTACAAATACACTGTCTGTTTTATTGTCACCATAAGACACAGAATGCATGACACAAGGCTGTACTGAATACACCAGTGCTCGACTTGTCCCTCATATGTGGCTCAAGCTGGTGGTATACATGCCCTGTATACAGAACAGAGATTGTTGTCATCCGTGTGGATCTACCTATCTGTAATAATATTGAATTCTTCATCTAAATATTTAATCCTGCACCTAGCTTCATGATATGCTGGTCCTTCATTGGACCTCTCTATACACTGTTACATGGTTTCTTAATTCCAATGCCCCCTCCTCCCAGACCTTGCAGACTGTATGTATATATGACAGATAACCCGTGTTATGGGTTTATCATGCACTAAGGTAGTGATGCAGTGTTTTATTCGTGTAAAAGCGCATTTCTCTCCTAAGTGGGCAGTCCTCGTGTGGAGAGACTTCATGATATGCAATCTGCATAATCATCCCATGTCAGTGTCTTGCATAGGATGAACTTTCTCTGAGCAGTATGGAAACGTCCAGGTAGGAGGAAGACAGGACCTTAGTTGATGGATCAGTCATACCAGACCGTTTAGATGCATATTGTGCATTTCTATTCTCCTCCTTTCTTGCTTTGTGTTATATTTATGATATATTTGTTATACTGTGATTATCACTGGACTCCTTCGTAATGACAGAGGGAGGTTCTGCTGGGAAAGTCTTTTGGACTTGAGATATTTTGTTATTGTGTTTTGTCTTGTATATGAATATACTGTATTGCACAGTGTGGATTTCAATACACAAACCTTTAAACAATTGTGAATTGTTCAGGAATTTTGTAGACTTATTTTCATTTATTATTATTATTATTATTATTATTATTTTCTATTGACATGCTAGAAAATATAGGTATAACTGAAAATAGTCATTTAACAACAAAATGTTTGACTATCCAATATAGGTGATTTATAATTGCTGTATATTAACTTTTTATTTCCTGCTAAAACACATAAAATCTGCGTTTTTACTATGTGATCGGTCAGAGGCTGAATATAAAGTTTCCAAATGGCATAATAAGTGTATTTGAGGAGCATGTTGAACGGATGATATAGTGGAAAGTGTATCAGAGGGTTGTAGTGATATATATAGATATTATACATACATACATACATACATACATACATACAGCAAGTAAGTTGCTGGACAGTGGTAATGTGTTTATTGTGGGAGGCTGTATACTGAAAACTGTGTAATCCAAGAAGGAAAAAAAAAGGAAACTTTGTGCAGATGTCTCTATGGGGATTTCCAGAGTCACCGATGTTCCAGTGATGATCGCTGACACTCCCTGGCTTTCTGGGCTGTAAATACAGCTACTGGCTACATGCTGTTACACAGTGGTGGCTATTCATTAGTGCCTTTGTGTCTGGCTGCTTTTGCATTGTCCAGTGATAGAAACAGTGGTCTGATGTGTCCTGTCTTCAGTTTGATCTCAGTAGGCTTGTGCAAGCTAATGCACTACTGCTGTTGGACTACAAGTCATATGTTTGCTATAGACATGTCATGCTTATACTCGCTCTACCAAACGCTATGCTGGGTTATTATATTGTAACACTGACCTGATCTAGTAGCAGCTTTTACTACATAAGATGATGCAGGATTTCGGTATCATGCTATGGTAGTGTGAGTCCCCTGTCCAATCTCTGTGTGATGGATGAGTCGATCACATGGGGTGCCTGTGTCACATGACTGGGATTAGGGGGGATTATCTTCAGGATAAGATTTTATTGGATAACGTCATTTCTAATGACAAAGACCAATGTCATGTGCTTAAAATGTAACATATAAGGTTATGGATCCACAGACTTGTGCAGAATGGCTATTCTCAACTCACAAGGAGCGGAAAACGATCGCGTTGTGTGATTCAGACTTAATAACGTGCTGATTTACACATGCCATGTGCGTGAATTTGTGTTTTTTTTTTTTGTGTTGAACTGCGCATATATGTGGCATATGTTGCGCATCGGATCTCATTGTTCCATACGACGGCGTGACGATACTCCATACGTGCTAGAATACGCACTGTGGGTGGGGGCAGAGGCATATAAATTATGTACAGTATGGGCTGGGTTAGGTACTTCTGCACATCCGAACGCTATGTCCGCACAACGACATGCACAGAAAAGTTAAGGTAGGGCTATGGGACGCGGAAATCAGCTTAATTCCGTAAGTGAGAGGGGGCGTGTCATGGGAGCGCACTAGACGCCTACCTGCGGGTTTTTGCTTCTTTTGCATACGGAAAGCAGTCTGAATACGGTCCGCCGTGTACATGAGGTGGGAGAGAAGTATCTTAATTTTACAGTAAGGGCATTTTCCCCTCCCTAATGCCCAACCCAGGATTAAAGGCAGGGTCCATGGATTATAAATCCTTCCGTGCGAGGCAGAGCCAGGATATGGCGGTGGATCTGGTGCAGCGGTAGCACAGGTCTGGATCCGGTCCAATGTAGCTAAGCTAGTGTTAAAACAAACAGGATAAAAGAAACTCATGTGCAACTTATAGACCAGGTGCACCAGACAAGTGCAGTGTGTGTGGGGTGCGGTCTCAGAGTGGCAGTTTTGGAGACCTGGGAATCTCCATGTGAGGTGAGCTCTTGGTTTAGAAAGATATTGGATATGTGACCCAAAGTTGGGGCTCTATTTAGAGGTAAGATTAGAGTTAGGAATGTTCAGCAGAGAAGCCTTGTAAGTGGCGGACAGCTTATCACATATCTGCAGATATTTGTAACTAATTCTCTGATTTTTATTTTAAAGATAGAAGTTCATGATTAGTAACTGAGCAATGGCTGGAGTGCCAGGCCATGTCGTGTGTGTGTGTGTGTGTATATGTATGTATGTCTGTCACCATCGTGTTGTACAGAATTTGCAGCAATTTGTTCTGTCCATACACCTTTATTATAAGATTTATTTGTTAACATGTTTTTATAAATCGGCATCAGATTATGTAGCGCAAATTTACAGTGACAAACAGACTGGGTAGGTAACAGGGCTCTGCTCTCTGACTTAGAAACATAGAAAGTGACGGCAGATAAGAGCCACATGGCCCATCTAGTCTGCCCATTTGTTTATTGAAAACTATACTGACCCTAGACCCTATTTACCCTCAATTTGGTTTACAATTTAGGATACCCTTATATTTATCCCAAGCATGTTTAAATTGTTCTACTGTATTGGCCTCAACCACCTCAGATGGGAGAATATTCCATTTATCTATCACCCTTTCAGTGAAGTAATTTTTCCGCACACTTACATTATCTATAAGAAATTGGAGATTGATACACAGGGGCATGTGCTATATATACTCTATCATACAAATGGAGCAGCCAGGTTGTATGGTAACAGTGCTAAGTGCTGTGTATGACCAGTCACACAGCAGTGTCACTACCAGGACTGAGGGGATATTACTATGGAGAGAGACAGTCACACAGCAGTGCCAGCAGCAAAACTTAGGGCAGTTTTAGGATGGAAAGAGAAAGTGTTCATATTTGTGTTAATCATGTAGAAGAAAGGAAAGTGGGTAACAAACTAGTTGTAAATCAGATAAACCAATACTAAGAATTGTGTTGATGAATTTGGTAGCTTGTCTGAATAGGTGAGTTTTAAGGGAGCTCTTGAAAGTTTGGAGAATAGAGGATAGTCTTATTGAGCGAGGAAGGTTATTCCAGTAAGTGGGTGCAGCCCTGGTGAAGTCTTATAACCGGTAATAGGAGGAAGTTTTGAGCGAGTGAGAGCTGTATGTCCTGTGAGGATCTGAGAGAGGGAGCTGGGATATATCTTGAGATGAGTAAGGATATGTATGCAGGTGCAGTCTATTGATTTATACAAGGACTGTACATATTACACATATTGAGGTCTTACCAGTCACTATAATCTGTTGGTTACTGTAAGACCACTACTTGTAGACCTCCGGGTCCTCTGAACCCAGGTCTCTGATGTCCCTTTCCTAACTGTTATCTTTATTGTTGTTAGTCACTTATTTGACAGCCTGTGTCTCTTCTCTCAGCAGGGCTTTGGTGATCATCAGTACGTTGGATGGACGCATTGCTGCTCTGGACGCAGATAATCATGGCAGAAAGCAGTGGGATCTGGACGTGGGTTCAGGCTCTCTTGTGTCCTCTAGCCTCAGCAAACCAGAGGTATGTTCATGCTAACTACATATGTTTATATCTGTATACATGGGAGGGTGATGATGGTAAAGGCCCCTCCTCAGCACTGGAAGGTTCTTTATCATGGTCCGTGCATTTAGTCTTGTGTGGTAAGATGTATTGATCAATGAAGCTTTAGAAATATATTAACATTTATTTTAAAATAAATTATTTCTTAACATTTTTTGTGCATTTACTTTAGTTTCATTATTTTTCACCCACAATTTCATTGCTGTGAGAAATAAACACGATTTAGATCATAGTAAACGGTGGGAGTAGCCGTCATGAAATGGGTCTTTTCAAATTAGAGACAACCGAAAGCTAAGTTTCATCTGTCTATTTCAGAAAGGCCGTCTGTATTTTAAATAAAAAAATAAATAAGTAATCTCGCCGCAGGCTTGCTGCACTGACCAGAGAGGTGAGTAAGGAGAAAGGAGGGAGGATTAGGGTAATAGAAGGGAGTCTTGGGGTCAGGCTGCAGGAAGGTAAGTCTTAGGGTTTTGGACGGGAGTCTTAGGGTTCGACTCTGGGGTACTAAGGGTAAATGTCATAGGAGTGGAGTATTTCAATAGGGCCGTTCGCTCCCAGCCACTCCCTAACCCTAAAGCAACTTTCGGTTGTCCCTATCTTGCAGTGAGAGGATTTGCAGCGGGGATTCGCAACAAGGTTATAGAAGGATAGGGTAAGGGTTGGGGTTACCCAACTTGATCTTGCAGGGATCAATTGCTTTGCCTCTGCAAGGCAAAAGCAATCTATTTCCCAGCCAGTTCAGAACTGCCTGGGAGAGAAGTAGAATAAATTGTATGCTGATTAGGATATTTTAGAATTTCAAACTTAAACTTGTTATATGCATCTTTTGATTGAAAGGAAAATAAGAATCTCATAGTGTTCCTTGTCCAGCTATCTCCAGAAAGAGATCAGAAAGTATCATATATATGTATTGTTTTCCAGCCTCTACAAAGATACAATTTGTGGTTTACATTAATCTTGCACAAGGCACACAGGCTGAAATCACTTGTTGTTCTATACTGGTCAGAGGTCCTGTCACTCCAGCCTGGATAGCCAACAGCCCGTTTCCATCGTTGTATCGGTGTTCTCAACAAAACATGAAAAAATAACCCCATTTTCACTGCTGCAATACCGACCACTGCACTGGAGAGGCCCTGGGCCAGGTCCAGCCCTACGCTGATTAGCAACGGAAACGCCCGATCTATGCACAAGGCACACAGGCTGAAATCACTTGTTGTTCTATACTGGTCAGAGGTCCTGTCACTCCAGCCTGGATAGCCAACAGCCCGTTTCCATCGTTGTATCGGTGTTCTTAACTGGGTGCTGGCTCCGCTTAAGCTGGGTATGCACTATACAGTTATCGGATGCACAGCCTGACAATTGTGCAGTGTGTCTGCATGGATGAGCTGCTTTTATCGGTCACGTCGGGAAATGTTATTGCCTGTGCTGTGCAGAAGGTTTGATTGCTGAATGCTGGCTGATATACAGATATATAAAATGTGCACGCTCTCTTGACTGACTGACTGACATTCTGTCTGATATCTGGGTGCACATATGTAGATAGGCAGTGCAAGCATTTAAAAAATAAAACAAAAAACATGGAGGTCCTTGGGCTCCTTCAATCGTAATGTGGTACCTGAGTTTTGGTACCCCCCATAGAACAGCCCTTGTGCACCCGTGGGCTGTGGGTGGAAAGGTAAAACTATAGCTTTAAGCCATTGGCTCGGATCCAGACGGCCATAATTTGCTGAAAGATTCTAAGACCGCATATCAAAACGATACGTAGATTGCGTACAATAGCTACTACGCATGCGCAGTAGCTATCTTTCAGCAAATAACGGCCGTCTGTGGAAGACGGCCGTAGTTCTGGATCCGGGCCATTGTCTGTAAACTTTGTTTGAATCTGGCCACATTTAAACAAACAAAACATGAAAAAATAACCCCATTTTCACTGCTGCAATACCGACCACTGCAATGGAGAGGGCCTGGGCCTGATCCAGACCTTTGTTAAAACACCAGCCAGCAGCGTAAGATCGGCTTAAAAGCCAATCTGCACATGCGCTGGCAGATGTTGGCTGGTGTGGCTACAGAAATGCCCGGTCTATGATCCGTAGCAGCAGCAGCGTAGTAATGTTGGAGGGGACGTCCCCCAGCGTTACTACGCTGAGGTTAGAGCAGGGAGGCGGGGGGAGGGATGGTAATGAGGCTGGGAGGGCGGCGTTATCGTACTAACACTGCCGTCCCAGCGTATTTACACTCCTTTACGCAGACTGAAGTTAGGGTAGCCTTCAGCCGGCATAGGGGAGTGTAAATACGATGGGACAGGGGGAGTGTCAGGGGGAGTCCCACGATGTAACGTTGAGCGTTAGTACAGTCATCGCTACATCGTAGGTCTGGATCAGGCCCTCTGTCACTGGATGACAGGCTTATCCTCTGGAGGACTTAATGGCCAGCTCTGATCTGAACTGGCTGCTCTACACAAGATGTAGTGCCAAGAGATTTCTCCCTCCAGGGAACTCCCTACTCCACAAGCTCCAGCTTCATTATGTTATGCTATATACATCAACTGTTTTGTGTCATTGTAGTGTAGTTGATGTCTAGATGGAAATAATAATTGGAGTTTTTCGTTTTATCTTAATCATTAATATTGACAGACATATTTGTAGCCACAGAGGTGGAGCTACAAGCTTTGTTTCCCTTGCATAAGCGTTTTTATTCCTGTTCTGATTTGGTTATAGGACCTAATAGGAGGGATTTAAAATGTAGAGTTAGACAGGGTACACTCTGAAGTTTTTAGTGACTATCTGACCTCTTTTCAAATCTTTAGTATGATTCTAGCCCCGACCTGCATAACGACCACAAGGTGGCGCTATGGAGAAATATGAATGGGGATTGTTGCAGTGAAGATCGTGTCGTACACGGTGAGGTTTTCTACAGGCATCGGGACATTGCTGATTGGAATAATTAGGAGCCCCCAAAACTCATATCCTACAATGTGATGCGGTTTCAGATGATTCTGCAGCATTGTGGGACAGTACACACTGGTATGTGATTATCGTCCGGTATCCCTCCCGTGTTTGTGCCCAGCTTCAGAGTTCAGAGCGGAAGATTTCTTGCACAACTTAGTTATTTTCATATTAAAGCTTTAGAATCTTTGTGCCATAAGGAAAAGGGTCTTTTGAGTCACATTGGAGGTTTGTCCCTGTGCCCTCTATTTGTTTATGTTCTGTTAAAGTCAGCTCCAGCTACTGACCTAACGCTCCTATAGCTGGGGATGTAGTGGTTGCATACTGCCTGATAATAAGGTCTATCTCCCCATCGCCTGCTCCTGTTGTAATAGGATCAGCACAACGACCGACGGACTGCTTCTCAAATGGGTCTATGCCGTATGCTCCATGATAATGGGGTCCGTTATCATATGGCGTGTAGCCGCTTAACTCCGGATCAGATCCATTGTGTTCAGTGATGCTGTACACTCATACCACAGTGAGCTCCTGTCACATGACCATGGCCCTGCCAATGGCACACTAGTTACACAGAAAAGCCATTTGGCCTGTCAAGATCCTTCTATTTATCCCAGGCATGTTTACACTGCTCTACTGTGTTACCTCTACCCCTCAGATGGGAGGTTATTCCACATATCAACCACCCTTTCAGTGAAGCAATGTTTCTGCTCCTCTGAACCTCCCTGCCTCCAGTTTATACACGTCCTCATGTTCTATTACATCTCCTATGTTCTTGTACCTGGTTATGTGAAAGCTGCTATATTACCCCTCCTGCCCCTTTGCTGTACATATTATATGTTCTGTACCTGTGTGTGATCACCAGCTGGTTTGTGTTGCTGAAAGGCAATGTTATTGTGGTAATTACTTCATTGTCTTTATTTGATAACGGCCGGTGTCCAGTACACATGACCTGCGTGTGTGCGTGTGTGCGTGTGTGTGTTTATATCCAGAGACTAGTTTGCTGAGTGACATCTATTTGCTTCCAGAGCTGTCTTGCTCACATGGAAACTTAGAAAGTGACGGCAGATTAGAGCCATATGGTCCCACACCTTCCCGCCCTCCAGTTTACACACATGCCCTTATGATCTAATACATCCTTTGGAAATTGCTGCCCTCCTATACATGGTTATAACCCTCGTTATATTTTAAAGCTATACATGTTTAGTTCCTCTAGCCTTTCTTGGTATGATTTGTTACAAAGGCCATGGACCATTTTAGTTTCTCTTCTTTGCACAGTCTCTAATGTATTTATGTCTTTCTGGAGATATGGCCTCCAGAACTGAACGCAGTATTCTAGGTGAGGGCGTACCAATGATTTATAAAGGGGCATCACTACTTCCCTCTTTCTGCTCCTAATTCCTCTCCCTATGCAACCAAGCATCTGACTTGCCTTTCTCATTGCTTTTTTACATTGATTGGCTACCTTCAAGTCACTGGAAATAATGACTCCTAGATCCCTCCTCAGTAGATTCTAATGTAATGTCATTAATGATATATTGGGTTTTTGTGTCTCAGATGTGTAATTTTGCATTTTCTCTTTACATTAAGCTGCAGCTGCCGCACTCTTGTCCATTCCTTGATCCTCATTGTGTGAATCTACCTTGTTACATGTCTGTGTCGTCTGCAGAAAGGCATATTTTCCCCACTTTATGTATATATTTCCCTCCTGTAATACTGCTTGCAGCGTGATCAGGTCCTGTGTACTGTGTGGATCAGAGGCTGCAGCGGCTGGCTGGGGTTTATGCTCAGTCACCTGATTGATGGAGCGATTAGGCTTAGTAATTATCTTTATCCCCCCCAGGCGTTGTTGTGTTTGCAGGGAATGTGCCTCATGCCAATATCCTTGTCTGTCAAGCAGCTTAATTATCTCTGCGCTGGCGCGTGACCCTCAGGCCACATCGATGTGTGTTTACACCCCCGTCCTCAGCTCTTTATAGGCTGCATGCGTCCCATAGACACGATGACTCACTAGATTAGGTGGTGAGGTAATGTCACTGAGGGGGGTGATGTCATCCTCCACCTGCAGCACCTCCACACTCCACTGCCTCCTTTATCTAGGCTAGTGCCCTTGACCGCCTGTGTTCCCCGGGGCTCACGCCTCATCTCATTCATACATATTCATACAGACACAGGCAGGATGTGCCGGCATCTGTGTCTCATCCCTCTACTGGCCGGTTTCTGTTACTGCAAGTGGCAATTTCTCTATTTACCACCTCCTACAAAGGCTTAAATAGTTATCTTTGTATAACATAGAAAGTTATTGCACTGGATCCTTATTATTTGTTTTGTTTGTTTTTTCTCAAGCAGTCTCTCCGATGCTTCTCCTTTATATCCAGTGTCCATGAAGAAACCTCTGGGTTTATTTTAGAGCAGGTCCCCGCATATCTCCTCTGTCTATGCAGTTATAACATGCTGCGCCAGGTTTAGAGGTGCAAAAGTAAAGCGTTTTCCCTGCATGCTAAAGATTTTTAATGAATTAGCCCCCTCACTCTGCAAAATGGTGTAGCCGAGCTGTACACTTGCACCTGTTTTGCCCTTGCGTCCATGCTCTGGGTCAAGCCCAATAGGTTAAACATGGGAGCTGATTCAGAGTTTAGGAGTAAAGCTGGGCACATACTAGAGCGATTATCGCCACAGCGTGAGATTCTAGATAATTGTCCCAATTTTCCCGCTAGTGAGAGGTAACGATATCGGTGCCATAGACTATGCCATAAAAAAAAAGGGGAGCGATTTTTCAGTGCTTTAATCGTAGTGCATAAAATCTTTTGTGGCCACAAACTATGCGATAATCGTTACGTGTTTTACATAAGGGGCAGATCTGCGTGTGATTGACAGAAGACAAAACTTGCTCTTCTGCATCTCTCTTCTGTATTGGTAGATAGCCTGTTGTAGTGCATAATGCATAGATTAAACATTGCACTTTGCTTACATTGCACTTGGGAGACAGGGTCATAATGGGTCCTTATTTCAAATATACATGTATATCCTGTTACACACACCGTACGAAGATTCGTGCACACACAATGCTGGCTAATTGCAGGTTTATATTATATAAGGGCACTTGCAGTACTGCTCACGTGATACAAACAGGAAGGACATTCTGTACATTAAGATAGACACCCTGCAGGGGGGCGGAAAAACATAAAAATCGTTAGTTAACTTATAAGATTATCTGTAAACAGCCACACACTGCACGATTTTGCAAAAGATAAACGATAATCAATTGGTATTCCCATAAAATGCGATTATCTGCTGGCGGACATTTTGGGAGGATTATCGTGAGTTTCGGGAAATTATCAGCACGACACACTACATCAATAATTCGTCCAATCGGCACGATAATCGCCATAGTGTGTGGCCAGCGTAAGGGGGTAAAAAGGTGTAAGTGTGCAGCTCGGCTAGACCAGTTTGCAAAGTAAGGGGAGCTAATTAATTTAAAATAAATCGCATACGGGGAGAATACATTACTTTTGCACATAACTCAAAAACTGCGTCATATTGGACCGTGTCCAGAGATCCTCCAGGTAAAAGTTTGCAAATATACGCACGGACGTAGCAAGGTAACACCCATGACACGCCCCTCACACGGACGGGCTGACGCTGACTTACGAGAGCTTCGAGAACCCGTATCTTTAATGGGCGTTTCCGTGCGTATAATAGATCCATACGTGCGTATCTACCTAACCCCGCCCTCAAATGGTCATTTAAATTCCTATCCCCACCCACTTACACGGATCTAGCTCCGGACGGGTTATAAACACGCCCCTCCGTACGGATTTTCCCACGTGCGATTCACAAGTCTGTGCCTAATGGACTTCCGTGTGTAAAATCAACGTAGATTGCGTAAATTTTTCATTCATTGAATCGTAAAAATACGCACGGAACTTCCCGCAAAAAAAAGATCTCTGAATACGGTCCATTATCTTTAATCTATAAATTACAGTTGAGCTAAGAAAATTCACCTCTCCGTTCTAACTCTACTTTCACAATAAACGTTTGCCTCCCCTTTCAGCTCAAAATGGCTGAGGTCTACACCTGCACTTTAAAAAGGTGTAAGTGCAGCTCTGAATCAACCCCGTAGTCTGATCCAGTTTAAGTCTGAAATGACATAAATGACAGAATTGTTATCTGTGTAGGTTCTCCTTATTGTTGAAAGCTGCTATCAGAAAGGCAAAACAGCTGCACTGATCAGGCAATGAATCAAACAAAGGAAAGCTACCAAACTTCATTTATTAGTAGCAGAGTGTCTAGTAATTAAAACAGGTGCAATAGTTTCTGCATATTTCAGCTGGTTCATATGATTTCTTTACAGTCATTTTAATACTTGAGCCTGATTCAGACTTAAGAAGGAGCTTGAAATTATGATCAGAAAGTTACTCCTGGGCTAAACCATGTTGATTGCAGGGGAGTCATATTTCATCTGTTGCAAACAGTATTAGAGTTGAGAGG
>WWET01001256.1:254891-267672 GCA_011038615.1 Limnodynastes dumerilii
TATAGGGGTGCAGCCAAGGACCAAAGTGACCACAATGTAAATACAAGGAACAAGAGAGGTCCGGCGCTCCAAACATACATTAAATAACACTATGTGTCTGCACATAAATAAAAAGGAGGTTTTGTTCACAATATAGCTATATTGGGTTAAGCTCACCTGCCCAGCGTCAAGGCACCTCCTGTAGGTGAGTCCCTATCCATTTGCTATGTGTGTACACAGGAGGTCTCTGTTAAGACACTACCTGCATTTGAATAGCCTGCAGCGGCCATGTTTAGGGAGTGGTCAGACTCCCAAATGAAACTAAACAGTAGCAAAAGAAATGGCTGTGCTTCTATCCAACAAATTAAATATGTGAAAGTGTATATATAAATATAGGGGTGCAGCCACGTACGTAACTGCCTAAGCATGCCCAGACTGCTGAATTTAAATGCCTCCCCCACTCCGAAGCGTAATTACTTGTTTCTTATGGCTGGCACGCCCCCTCATTCGTAGTTACGCAGTTGATACTAGGCTGTTACGTACGATCAGAGTTACATGGTTTAACATCAGCCGCGCACATGCGCAGTAAATACTAATAGGCGATTTTACGCCAGTGGCTAGAGTAAAATCGCTCGCGTGCGTAGTTCTGGATCTACCCCATATTTACTAAGCTGCGGGAAAGGATAAGTGGAGATGTTGCCCATAGCAACCAATCAAACCCTAGCTCTCCCTTTCCTATTACATACTAGAAAATGTCAGCTAGAATCTGATTGGTTGCTACGGGCAAACATCTCCATTTTTTTTTTTCACTTTCCCGCAGCTAAGTAAATTTGACCTTTAGTCAGAGGCCATAGATTATTCAGAGGTTAACAAAATGTTTTATAGCGGTTTATAATCTCACAAAGAAGAAACAAGTCATCACATTTGCGCACTCTACTTATTAAGTGATTTTATTCCTCTTCGGTCGTTTATTTTCGATTTCGCCTGCACCTTTTGGTGTTTTTGTGTTTGAGATAAGGCAGCACCGTTGCATTATGATTTCCTTTACCTAGTTTCAAAGTCCGCTCTCTTGTTTGACCCTAGTTGGTGCCGGATACTATTTCTATTTGGTATATTCCGAACCATTTCCTTTTAAGAACATTGGACCGTGTTCCGCACTACACGGTGGTGGATAGAGGACGGGTATTGGCGATGTGTGGGCTGTGTTTTTAAATGTTCAGCCGGTTAATGGCGATCGTCACTGTAGAAGGACAAAGGAATAGATTCAACAATCTATGTATAGAGCAGCTGTACGGACATTGCCATAGAAACGTTGAATGAGACGGCAGATAAGTCACTTGGTTCATCCGGTCGACCCAGGGTCTATAGACCTTAGACCCTATTTGACTCCTCAACTTAGCTTAAGATTAGGACGCCCTTATATTTACCCCGATTGTTGCTTTAGTCTCTTACTCCTCAGGTGGGAGTTATTCTACTTATGAACTATTCTTTTAATGCAGTAACAATTCTGTACATTTCCTCCTGAACCTACTGCCTGGTTTATACACTTGGGTCTGAATTCATAGTTCCGTAACCTTCATCTTGCGTACGTTGTTTTAGGAATTAAGCTACTACACATGCTCCGTAGCTTATTTGCGCTATTTACGTACCATTTCTGTACGTAGATTGCGTAAGAGCGATCCTTAGACAGAAATGGTACGTAGATAGCCTAAATAAGCTACTATGTGTGTGTAGTAGCTCAATTCTTAAAACGACATATGTAACACGAAAACTAAGTCACTGTGAATCCGGACCTTGCTCTCCTCCTCCTCATCTTCCGTTCCTGGAGACACCACTTGATATGTGTGAAAGCTGTTATGGTAACTCCTCTGACCCTTCTCTGCTCCAAGCTATACATTGTTTACTTCCTCTAGTCTGTCTCTGTATGCTGTGTGACACCGGCCATGGACCATTTTAGTTGCTATTCTTTGCAGTCTCTAATTTATTTATGTCCTGGAGATATGGCCTCCAGAACTGAATAGAGCTGAAAGAAGAATCAAAAATACAATATGGTTGCTATGGGTAACCTTTCCAGTAATCCCTATACAACTAGTATAATCTCAAGGTTGTAAGCCCTATCAACACTGCAGAAAGGGCTTACACATAGTTAATAGTTTATAGATGGTTAATATTATTATTGTGATCTGTTTTGTTTCCCATCAATACGTTTTTCTTTATTAAAGATTACAGTGGTGGGGAGTATTTAAAAGGAGAATAGGAGGATATATAGAATGCAATTGGAAAAGTGACGTGAAGTAGGAAGTCTTTGGGGTAACATGCGGCGTAGGATTATAAATTGCGTGACCCTTGTCTAAGGGGGCTCCATAATCAATAAGAAATTTGTGGCCTGCTTAGAGTTCCTATTAGTGACCAGTGGTGTGTGAAGGGGAGAGAGTTACCATAGAGTATCTGAAGGGTCATTGTATCGTCTACAACAGTGTTGGCTAATCTGTGGCTCTCCAGGTGTTGCGAAACTACGAGTCCCAGCATGCCTTAACTGTAAAAGCATAGCAAATATCTGACCAAGCATGCTGGGAATTGTAGTTTCACAACATCTGTAGTGCCACAGGTTAGCCAACACTGCTCTACAATAAAGTCTGGCCATGCTAGCCAAGTAAACAAGGGTGAGGATGGCCAAACGTCATAAGGTACATCCCATGTCTCCATGTTTCAAGTCATTTTGATCGTGGATGGGGGTTTGGGGAAATGTCTCACTTGCGAGTATTTCTGTCCAAAGGGGTTTAAACTTGGGGCAGCTCCAAAAGATATTACATTGGCATATCCAGGACTAGGAATGTATTGTGCAGGCTACACATTCATGGTGGCACAAGAGTTTGAGGTCAATTCTGCACGATATCCTCTGTGGGCTGCACGGTTAAATCCAGGATGTAGTTTCATGTGGAGACACATCGTACAGGAGAGACTATATAGGAACCATGTCTTCTGTATTGGTGTCTTGGTTTGTAACGGCGGAGATTGCAGATAGCAGGGCTGCCCCTAGTGGTGGTGCCCGGGACTCTGCCTCCTCGGGCCTAGTCCCCTTCCAGCCAGCTCACGCTCAATCAATAACTAATATTAAACAATTAACATAAATAACTAATTGGCCGCAGAAGCTGCGTTTTAGTGGTTTATATGTGCCATCTGCCAGATTTATTTACAGAGTTACGACAGACTGCTTTACTATATAAATTGTGTACCAGGGAGTAATAGCATTGACTCCCAGACCGCTTCATGTAAAGAGCCACATACGCCACTGATATACTGTAGCAGGTGGCTGGCTCTGTAAATGACGCTGGAGGCAGGACGGGGCCCTATTTAAACGCCGTAGGGGCAATGCTGACTGACGGCACTGAGTGGTGAGCAGATGAAGAGCAGGTTTTCTGATTGGTGGATGCGTATTGCGTTGCATGGTGTCATTTTTTTCCTCTCCTCTCTGTCTTTCAGCCTTCCAATATATTTTTTACAATAGATGATATAGTAAAAGTGGGCGACTTCGGGCTTGTCACGGAGATGGACCAAGAAGAAGACGAAGCGGTGTTGACGCCGATGCCAGCCTATGCCCGACACACCGGGCAAGTCGGGACAAAGCTGTACATGAGCCCAGAGCAGGTGGGTGGCCGGCTGTATTGTAATTGGCTCGGTGTTGGGATACAGAGTTGGAGGGGAGCGGGCGAATCACGGCTAACGGGACTCGTTTCTTTTCAGATGTATGGCCAGAGTTACTCCCACAAGGTGGACATCTTCTCACTGGGGCTGATTTTATTCGAGCTTTTGTATCCGTTCAGTACCAATATGGAGAGGGTTAGAGTAAGTCATTGCTTTATATGATTTTTCCTGACATTGCACTATATATCCGGTTTCTTTAATTCCAGTTTATTGAATTTAAACGTCTTTCTTTCTTTATGTAGAAGTCTGTTATCCAAAAAATGTTTTGATTTTGTAAACGAGGTGCTTGTGTTGCCATCGAAAAAATTCAGCGTTGTTGGTTTCCAGTATCCCCACTAGATGGCACCGTTTCCTCAAAGGCCGTTTCTTTATTATGAAAGTACTGGGGTTGATTCTATGTCCCATAAAATGTTCTTTTAAACGCAGTCTTGGCTTTTCTTCCTGTATCGTTGGTATGGCGCCAGTATGTTAGCAGATAATACGTCAAACAGGACATGGGAGTGTTTGGAAGGCAATTTTTGTAACAAATTTCAGATCTTTTCCGTAGTGACCACACAAAATGAGTGTATGTGGGTCTGGAGAATAGGAGACCTCTCTCTGCAGGTGTAGGGTCTGTTTGGCGGTGGGTAGCAGCACAGGAGAAGCCTTGTAGGCGGAAATAATGATTAGAGACTGAGCCAGGTGCAAGGTAGAGGCTGCGTTTGGGCGTTTCTGAATGGGACGTGAGCTGTAGGAAGAGGAGGTGATGTAAAGATCTATTTTTCTCTTTTCTCAGATTTTGACAGACTTGCGTGACTTGAAGTTTCCAGTCCTGTTTACACAGAAATACCCCCAGGAGGTAAATGGCTTCATATTCATTACTCAAGTAAAAACGCCTGTCATTGCATAGCTTAGGCACATGTGTCTTTGAAATGAGCTCTTCATGCTTAGGGTGCGTTTGTCTCTGTCTGGTTCCGAGGTGAGCGTGCACCAGCTGATGTGATGTTTCTCTGCGTGATAATCTACTGCGTACTCTGAGCTGGGAAACCTGAGCGGGTAGGAAGGGGGTGGAGAGACCGTTGTGATGCCTCGCTGCGAAGGCTCGCATTGTGAATTAGGGACAGCCAAAAGCCTGTCTCTATTTCGAATGCGAGCCCTCCCAGAATGTTTTTTTTTTGTATGAATGGGTGAGTATATGATTTGCATACTCGCCCATTCATTTTCGGAAGTGCCGCCGCCGTGGACTTGGGGTTAGGCTGCGTGCGGGGAGACCTAGGGTTAGGCTGCGGGAGGGGCACTTAAGGTTGGCTACGGGGGGGGGGCACTTAGGATTTGGGTTAGGGAGCAGGTTGGGGGAAACTCACCTCTCGGAGCTCCATGTTCAGTGCTCCGGGGATTGATTGCTATGCCTCTACGAGGCATAAGCAATCAATATCCAGCCAGCTCGGAACTGGATGGGAGCGAACGGCCCTTTCGAAATAGGGGGCCCAAACTCGGAGAGACGTAGTCAATGTAAGGCATGTCCCCATCTGCAGTGAACGCAGACATAACAAGACTGTTTACATCAATACCTTTGCACCTTCTACATTTTATGTCTAAGACCAGGGGCCTGATCTTCTGTGACCTGTTTCGGTCCTTGTCTTAGGTTGCGACACTTTGAAAGCATTACATACGGTCAGAAATTGTATTGTGCCTGTGTTGAATTCTAGCTCTTTCCTATTGCATACTAGAGAAATAATTGAATAGGTTGCTATGGGCAACATCTCCTTTTCCTTTTCCACAGTTTAGTAAATCTAGCCCTGGTTCTTTCTGTTACTGGAATCCCATATTGGTAGCCCTGAGCGGTGTTTTGGAAGTGTGAAGCCTTCCAGCAATATGTTTCCTTGAATATTTAGTAATAAGCGTCTTCTTTGTAATGCCCTAATGTCTTACAGCAAATCATGGTCCGGCACATGCTTTCCCCATACCCAAGCGAGAGGCCCGAGGCCGAGGAAATCATCGACAGCGCTTTGTTTGAGAGCATTGAACTTCCTGGCAAGCTGACTCTCAGACAGCGGTCCAGGACATTGAGCACCTCCGGACTGAAGAGCTTACGGCATTCCAGCAAGTGACCACCAATCCGCCCGTACACTCCATATTCCGGTTCTGTTGGCCATAAAGACTGTCTTTCCTTAGAACACTACCTGTTCCGATGCCCTGGATAATTTTCTTCCTCACAAGGGTCCGTTTTATATTGCTATAAACATTACGTTGGACGGGTTATCCATTTCTTGGACACGATTGTTGGAAAATGGACGGGTTCCTTCTGTCTGCGTTGTGGACACCTGGAATATTGTTGTGGTCATACAGACTCTGAATGTTTTTCTGTCTTTCGATGAAGTTGAGCACAGTAAACAATGATGTTCTTTGTTCTATAGACTGTTTTCTAGAAGATGATCTGTAGATTTGGTAGATGGTCTTTTTCATACGTTTCTACGTTATGCTAAGCACATATTTCTGGAAGTTAGGAGAGGGCATTTGTGGTCCATAAAATATGACAAATATTTTTCTAGTCTTTTGATGCTTAACACTAAGCACATTTTTCACATCTTTACAAATTTGTCCTTTACGGCACTTTAAACTGAATTAATAATTTTTTTTTTTATGTACCTGCTGAGGACTTAAATCTGAGGCAGCCATTTTGTTGGATATAAACTGAGTGTTGTGCCTCATATGAGTGATACCACTAGCTCTGATTGAGGTCCTAAGCAGCCAACAAAATGGACTTTTATATGTATGTGTGCCACAGGTGCAGGCTATACCTCTTCATGTAATCTGATACAGATTTTTCTATATGCTGCTTAAATCAAACCATTTGTAGTTTTAAGCTTAGTAAAGCTGTACAGACTGCTTCCTGGTTATTCCAAATATATTTTATTACTGTTTTGTGTGGTTTTAGAAATAACGTGTTGTCCTTCAATTTGTTCATGACAAACGGGACACGTTAATTTAGGCCTGGCTCACCTGTGACTCTCTGGCTGTTGTGAAACTACAAATCCCAGCATGCGTTGTCAGGTATCGGCTATGCTTTTGCAGTTAAAGCATGCTGGGGCTTGTAGTTTTGCAACACCTGGAGAGCCAGAGGTTGGCCAGGCCTGTGTTGTTCTGAGATGTAAAGCAAGCTAGTCCCTGCCTTCCATCTGTACTTGTTTTATTATGCCCAAAAGTATCTGGAGTCTACTCGGCACCTTTCTCGCTCTGCACATTACATGGACTCCAGACGTTGCCTTATCTGTAATCGTGCAGGCCTCTGTCTGCGTTAAGAGTCTAAATTGCACTAGGACATTAGTTTATGCTACAGTTCTGTTGAAAGTTGAATGTACGGTTGTGAATCCTTTTGTTTTAATGTTTTACTACTTTTTTGACTGTTTTTCTTAGTCTTAACATGCAACAAGTTTTGTAACCACCACTTACAGGCTTGCGAATACTTTTCAGGAGGTAACTTTTGATTATAGTTTTATGTAAATATCTTTTTATTTATAAAGATTGGTCAATCCAGTGGGTTGGTGCTGTACAGAGCACTTATTGCAAATAAGAGACCAGTTTAAGTGCATTTACATTTTGTGACTTTTTTCAAGTCTAAGTGATTTAATAAAAAATGAAAAGTTTTTATTTATTGGCCTTTTTTTTTTTTTATTTAAAAAATAGTTTTTATGTTGTACATATCTAGTGCTGTCACCGTCCTCATTTACACAGTATTACAACCAGGGCTGATTATAGCGGCCAGACCAGGATTGAAGGAAAATGTTGTTTTTTGTTTTTAAAACCACTTTTTTAATAACAAGTCTCCTGCTTCTCTTGCTTATATTAATACTGTGTAACGTCGCTATGTATTAGAAACTTTGATCAATCTTATTTTTAGTGCTTTTTGAACAATTCAGTTATTAGGTTTTGATATGATTTATTTTACGTTTCATTAAACCACTTTTTTCCTTATTTTTATTTTTACTGCTCATTGATTCCTATTACATCTGAAGATAGACTATACATAATAAAACACACAAAGTACACTCTGTGAAACTGATAATACGTTAATGTTAAGCATTAGTCCTACTTATTACTTGTAATGAAATAAATCTGAATAGTATCACAAAATGAAAATGGAAAATAGAAACAGACACAGACGTTACACATCAGCACCAGGCATGCCACAGCCATTAAACATTTTGAATGAAAACACGGTTTATGCTGCTTTCCGACCACTGTCCGCAATAAGCCACGATTTTCAACCCTGCTTATTGCTGGGGCCCCAAACAGAAAACCTTGTTTTGAGACCAGTTCTGACCCAGAAAATATCAGAGCCTTTCATGCTGTAGGGTGGACCCAGGAAAATTNCTGGGATTTCAATTGCTTATGCCTCGATGAAGCATAGCAACCGATCCACGGAGCACCGAACACAGTGCTCTGAAAGGTAAGCCTGAAAACTACCCTAACCCTCCCCTTCCATTACCCTAACCCACTAACCCTCCCTCCCTTCCCCACAGCCTGACCCTAACCCTCCATCCCCTGCAGCCTGACCCTAACCCTCGAGGTTACTCACCTTTCCCATGGTCCGGGTCCTGCGGAGGCGGCGGTGGAAATGGAATGGGTGAGCATGCTGATCGGCATACTCACCCATTCTGAAAATAAATTTCTGAGCTGGACAGGTATTCGAGATAGGGACATCTGAAAAGGAACTTTCGGATGTCCCTATTTTGGAAATCAGACTTTCTAACTAGGGTCTGCAACCGAAAATCCTGGTCCTCTGTCTACCCTGAAAGTGTAGGGGCGGCTCTTGGTGAGGGATTTGTTTAAGTGAAGCCGGGGTTGAAAAACCCAGAAGGCACCTTTCACGTTACACCCCTACTCGGATCGGATCTGGGAAAAGCCCATTGTTAGATCCTGGTCCAGACAAAACCTGGGTGTTAAGTGGTGATGTGAAAGGGGTATTAGAGGCCTGTTCAGTTCCCAGCCTGTTGTGCGCATTGCTTCATCTCACTCAAGTGAAGACCACAAGCAGCAGGAGAATGGAATAATATGATGTGAATTCCCTTTTATAATAGGCTTTTTTTTTCCAGCGCCATGTCAATAGTCCCACATAATAATAATAAAAACACTTTTTTTTTTTTAAAGAAAGAGGGGAAAAAATGGGGGTTTAAACCAGCCAGCCAACCATGGGTCAGACACAGCAACTCTAGGCACAAGGGGCCTGATCCTGAGCGACGCTGTGCCGTTTTGCGTAGCTGCTATCCACTCCTGACGCTCCCCCTGTCCCGGTGTAATTACACTCAGTTACGCTGGTTGAAGGCTACCCTAACTGCAGCCGGCGTAACAGAGTGTACTTACGTCGGGACAGGAGCGTAATGGCTCTAACCCTGCCCCTCTGAGCTAATTTCCCTCCCTCCCCCGCCTACCTTCCGTAACTACGCTGTAGTTACGGAGCTGCCCTCCCCTTCCTCCGTAACTACACTGTAGTTACAGATGCCAGATCCTGCACACAGAAAATCAATGATTACGCCGGACAACATCTGCCCGGTTCATGCGCAGATCAGCAAAACTGCCGATCTTACGCATCCCCGCCGTAGGTCTGGAGCAGACCCAAAGGTGCAGATCACATTCAGGAGCCCTGCCGCAGGGGATGCAGGCCCAGTTTCACACTGATACAGCCACAATTCAGCTGTTGGTGAGTGAGCACTTCTAGCGATGGCCCAATTTTGTCAAAGTACCCGATCCCATTAGCATGTGTTCTCCCTCTCACAAGAGATGGAGGGTGGAGATTAGGATTAGGCTGCAAGAGATGGAGGGTGAAGATGAGGGTTAGGCTGCAGGAGATGGAGGGTGAAGATGAGGTTTAGGCTGCAGGAGATGGAGGGTGAAGATGAGGGTTAGGCTGCAAGAGATGGAGGGTGAAGATGAGGGTTAGGCTGCAGGAGGGGGAGATAAGGGTTAGGCTGCAGCAAATGGAGGGTGAAGGTTGGGGTTAGGCTGCAGGAGATGGAAGGTTAGGGTTAGGTTGTGGGACATGGAGGTGTATGATTAAACTAAGAGAAGGTAAGGTTTAGGGTTAGGGGAATGTCTTGCCTATCTTAATACTTGTATCCTTTGGAGCAGTTGTATCTTCATTAAGATCCCATGACAAGTGCTTTTTGTGACCGTGACTTCTGTTGTGTATAGTACCGTAAAACATTCCCCTCTGCCACAGGTGTAAGGCCTTGCACAGGTATCTGTATCTTGTCACAGGTATCTCCCCGCTCTTGTCACCTGACCTCACTAGCTGCCCAGCAAGTATCACACTTAGACATGTGCCTAATAGGAAATAAGCCTTTCGTTATGCTTACTATGTGGGTTGTTGGAGCTATGCATTACATAATACAGGCCACATCTCAAAGCTTTTATCTAAATTAAAAAAAGATAATTGAATGGAGGTTACCAAAGGTAAACCGGGCAAATGTGCTGTATCTGAGTAGTATGAAATTAACTGATCCAACAAATAAAGCCATTTCTAATAAATCGTGTCCATGTCTTAACATAAAGGGGCTGATCCAGGGTTGTACTTACACTTTCTTATTTTTAGGAGCAAGTGTAGACCTGAGCAATACCAGGTGGAACTTGCAAAGGGAGGTAAGTTTATATTGTGAAAGTAGAATTGAGAGATGAAGATTCTTTGCTCACCTTTATTTTATAGATGAAACATAAAGCTATGCAGTATATGAGATCTATCTGCAAAAAAAAAAAAAAGTACTTTAGCATGCTATTATGATGCAACGCTAATAACTACTGTAGAGGAAGATTTAAAATGAATAAACACCCCTTACTTTGCAAAATGGTTTAGCCAATCTGTGCACGTTCACCTCTTTGCCCTTACTCTCAAAGGCCTGTATTCAGAGTACCGGATGTATAACAAATACGTCCGGTGTTTAGCCATTTTTACTACTACACATGCGTAATTTTTTAATGTAATCTACGTATCTTTTTGTATTGTAGATTGCGTAAATGCGGTCTGCAATCTACATAAGAAAAAGATACTTAGATTGCGTTAAAGAATTACGCATGCGCAGTAGTGAAAAATCGCTAAACGCCGGACATATATGTTATACATCCCGTACTCTGAACACAGTCCAAACTCTGAATCAGTGAAATAGTAAATCAGCTCAATTATTTGCATTGCGGATGATGCCAGATAATCAGCATGACATAAGATAAGCATGAAAGATGCATATTAGCAAGCACATATGGTGACAATCAAATATGGAGCTTACAGATGTCTCCATATCTCCCATATATAGATCATTCAAGAAAATACAACATCTCAATTACAATCACATGAAATGTCTGCATCAGCTACATGTGTGCCACATAACATAAAGAAATATAGGTGATGCTACAAATGAATGTAATTGTCAGGTATGTATAGTCATTATGATCTAGTCATCAGGGGCGGGATGTGATCTGGCCCCAAAGAAAGGAGGTCCAAGGAGGGTAGGTGGCACTGGGGGCGGAGCTGTGCAGGACAGGCGTGGGACTGGGGGCGGAGCTGTGCAGGACAGGAGCAGGACTTCTGCCTTATAGAACTTTATTGCTGTTTATAAATACCGTGCAAGCGGCAAAAGACTGTTGCCATCCACCTTAAATTAAACAATAATGCTCTAACTGGAGGGGATTTGTAAAATATTTGTAAAATATTTATAGATAATAAGGTCATATTTACCCAATGTGATGTAAACTTACCCCTTACCGGTTATACTCCCCGCTAAGAAAATCTTATTGCCGAAAATGGGACATCCGAAAGTTTCCTTTTCGGATGTCCCATTTTTGAATACTTACCTTTTTCTACTTTTTTTTTTTTTTTTTTTTAGTTTTTTTTTTTTTTTTTTTTTTTTTTAATGAATGGGTGAGTATGTTGTTCGGAATACTTCACCCATTCACTATCGCAATGCGCGATATCCCTCCGCCGCAGGTCGCCGGACCAGGGACAGGTGAGTAAATTATTTGTGCGGGGTAGGGAAGGTTAGGGAAAGGAGTGGGGGGACTATTTTTTTTTTTTTTTTTTTTTTTTTTTTTTTAATACTTTTCGCACGGAACCTTCGGTGCTCTGTGGATCGATTGCTATGCCCCCCCTTACCCTACTATCCCTAATCCCCCCCAAACAGCCTCGCGTGGATGCTTAGGCCCGTATATATGACCCTCCCAATGCTAACAGGGCTGGGAAGAGACCCTGAGGTAGAAGCCTGGAGACAAGTGGAAGTCTTGATACTGGTGAGAATGTAGGGGATGGACAGTGTGCAGTCTGACAGATGCTTCGCAATGAGGCCTGATCGACATTTCCTAACATCCAATCTCACACACACATCACTGTCCGTAATGGTCAATAACCAAGTAAATCACCTGTATATTTTTGGAACACAAACCCAGGTAAAACACTGAACTGGGTCAGGAGAAAATAAGTAAAGAATGATTGATATATAGCAATAAAGAGTAAAGAACATTTTATATAAAATGCACTGTATTCACACTTAAGATGGTTTTAAGTAGGTGCGGATAAGCATTTATATATAAGCATGTATCCGCACCTATCTTAAAGCTTCCTCCCCTTGTTTTTAAGGACATAGGACACACAGAGCTCCATTTACTATATCGTTTTCAGGCGATAAAGACCATTTTACACCTGAAAACGATGTGCGCACAGTTTACAAAGCTATGGAAACCATGGCGATCATCAGCTTCTGTACTCACGATCGCCAGCCCACTCTAATGAATGCAGGCCGGCTGATCATTGTAATTACAAAGTGTCGGCGCAGATTTTAACAATCCTTGACGACAAGTTAAATAACGCCATCTGAAGATGGCGTTAGAATAGGTATAACAGCGGTCCCCCCATATATCCCCCTTTTCCTCCCCCTAATAGCTATTATTAGGGGTAGGAAAAGGGGGGTATGTATCGGGAGACCGCTGTAATACAAAACAAATAAAAATGTACAAAAAATTAAAATTAAACAAATATTTTAATTTTTTTTTATATACTTAATTAGTCATTATTAATAAAAATACTTAAAAAAAAAAATAAAAAAAAAAAGAAATATAAAAAAATAAACAGTTTATT
>WWET01001256.1:275917-289429 GCA_011038615.1 Limnodynastes dumerilii
ATAGCCTAACCCTAAGACCCCCCCTCCCCGCAGCCTGACCCTAAACCTCCCCTTTTATGGCCCTAACCCTCCCTTCCTAAGAGCCTAACCCTAACCCCCCCTCCCCTTCCTAACATTAAAAATCCCCGGAGAGGTTGTCAGCGGCGGGTCTTTGTGAAAATGAATGGGTAAGTAAGCCGATCGTCACACTCTCCCATTCATAAACAAAAATTATAAAACGGGCCCCTATTCGAAATAGAGACAGCTGAAAATTTACTTTCGGCTGTCTCGATTTCTGAAAGGAGCCTTCGTTGTGGGGACTGCAGCCACCTTGGAAATTTGGTAAATTTCCCACTTGCGTTTTGGTCTTTTTTTGTAAAATAAAAGAGCAAACAAGAAAAATACTTTTTTTTTGTCTTTTTACTTTCATTATGTTATTTTATTATGCATATCCAGTGTATAACTTAACTGTGCCTGTACCTGATGCCTGCTTTCTATTACAGAATGCAATAGATATTGTGACAATTGCATAATTCTGAGGGATTATACTGTTTTCCTTTCACATCTTCCAGTAAACATGTCATTTTCAATACAGACAGTAAATAAAAGCATGACAATCACCAGCTTGTAGGACAGTTTGCAGCTATGCAATTTATAATATAAAAGGAAATGATTGCGTTCACTGGCAGCTGTATAGTTACGTGATAGCTTGTAGTTATGCCATTATATTTATGGGGTGTGGGTCCCTGCATAGAAATTCTGATTTTCGAAAAACCAGATTCCCCAGAACTTTCGAATGTCCCATTTTCAGCAATAAGATTTTCTTAGCGGGGAGTGTAACTGATATTTATGGTATCAAGCATCTGCAAGTGTTTTTGCAGGCTGTAATACCTTCCTTTATCCCTGAAGACACAGGGCATCGCTGTAATAATTCATTGCTGAGGGCTCTATTACATTCAGCTGAATAGGTGTTTTTGTACTTTTAATCAGGGTTGCCGAATCTCCCGGAATATCCGGAAGACTCCCAAAATTCGGGCTGTTTTCCCGGTATCCCAGGAAAATCAGCAAGTCTCCTGCAGGGAACTTGAGGCTGTGGTTTTATGCTACACTGGTATCAGGGCCGGTGCCAGGGTGTTCGGCGCCTCCCTGCAAACTTTACATTTGCGCCCACCTGTTTGACAATTTATCATTATAGTTACTAGAGTATAGTATCCATGGACCTGATTCAAGCTTAAGAAAGCGTTAGGTTCTTAATTATACGCAACTAGTAGAAAGGCGACTCTCCTGTAACGCCCCCGGTTTCAGTTTCTTAATCAACTTACGAATGCCAAAGGGCTACTTTATCTTTAGGTTCTTAGCTGTGTGCGTAGGGTGGCTAAATAAGAACATTTCTGGCTATCCATGCCCAGATGCGATCATTTAAATCCACCCAATCTTCTTATGTGCATTCTTAAGTTTTCCTGGCACGCCCCTTCTTTCTTAAGTTACTACGAACATTGCAGCAATATGTTCGTAGTGGTGATTCACAGCAGTCCCGTTCCAACGTGGATCGCGTATAATAAGTTATTACGCATGTGCATTATATCCTTTCCTATATATACGCACCTAAAAGTTGCATTTTATTACTGTGAATCAGGTCCCATGTAAGCAACATAAAACACAATCTTGTAACCACAATAATAAAAAACAAGTCATAGCCACTACTATACAATACAGGCAGCATCCTAGTCTGTACTATACAATACAGGCAGCATCCTAGTCTGTACTATACAATACAGGCAGCATCCTAGTCTGTACTATACAATACAATACAGGCAGCATCCCAGTCTGTACTATACAATTCCCATTTCATCCTAAAAACTGCAACACAATACAGTCTATATATCTTAGGGACACATACCTTACAGACATTTGGGGTAGATCCAGAACTCCAGAACTTGCAATCCGTTTACTAGCGTAGCGTATTTACGCGTGCGTACCTTCTATACACTCCCCTAGGCACTCTCCCTGCATGTACGTACTTTGACCGATTTCTGCTTTCCAAACCCTACCTTAACTTTTGGCCGTGTAACCGCTGTCGTCCGCACACGTACGGATGGGTAACACGTATTTACGCAGCTAAGCACGCCCATACTGTACACTTTAACTGAAAACCCCCGCCTACATAGCGTATTTTAGACGTACTTTTGGCACACGTAAAATTGGCGCGCCCACACGTACGAATTTACGCAGCAAATACGTGAATGGCCCATACGCTCAGAGTTACGTTACGTAGTGTATCATCTGTCATGCGCATGCGCAGTACAAAATCGCGATTTTACGTGTCCGCCAGGCATAAATTCGCACAGAAGCGTTGTTCTGATTCTGGCCCATTATCCTAGTGACTGCTATACCATACAGGCCACCTTACAATACACACTACATCCTTCCAACCACTGTACAATTAATTCAACATTCTTGTAACCACAATGCAGTTATAAAAGGCCTCCTTGTGGGGGGCGTGGCTTGACTGTGCAAGGGAGAAGAAGCAGGTTTGAGGAGCTCTGTGCCCAGTATTATAGAAAATTCTAAATTCGGACCCAAAAGAGTGCTATTCGGTACCACATCCAGGAGATTGTGCCCTAGACACTCTCTGGGTTGTGTCTTTATCCCCACATTCTGACTTCGTGGACCTGCACAGGACGCGTGGAGAAGTGTGGCCTTCTGACGGGCGGTGTGGTAGTGGCCACTTTCTATACTACCCTACCCAGATTAGCACCTGTCAGATAGTTGCTGGTACCGCTGGACGTGGACACCGAGACTCGGCAGCAGCTGGGGAGACAGGAAGATTGGAGGGTGGAGCAGGTCAGTAGAGACTGCGGGACCTCCGGAGCTTGGCACACGTGGAGGCGTCTGCCTCAGTGAACCCTGCCGTTTGGGGATCTTGCGGAGGGTCAGCGCTACCACCATCGGATGGACCATTGTGTACCCCAAGTTGCCAATTAGCTGTGGGGGTGTTGGGGTAAGTGGAAGACTGGTGCGGGCGGGATTGTATCCCAGCTCCCGGTCCCCTTGCCGCCATTTACCTGGAAGGCGCGAAAATAACGCTGAGCCCAGCGCCATCTTGGAGGATACAGACACTGTCCTATATTGTCTGCTGGAGCCTCCACATACAGTGCTTTCCAAAAGGTGTTACACCTAATATTGTGGAATCCTACGTGGGTACTCTATATCTCTCAGGTCCACATTGCCTGCTTTTCAAATTATAAAAAATAAAAATAAAAGCCCTTATACCCTCCCTAAGCGAGGGGAAAATACGCTTGCACAGGAGCGTATTACCTAAAACCCCTCCCTCCCTCATTAAACTACCTCCCCCCGCCCACCTACACTAACATGTGTGTAGTAACGGCGAGGGACGCCCCCCTCAGCCGTTACGACGGTGATAATATGGACTATCTACGATCGGGCGTTTCCATAGTATTACCGCCTGGTCTGGATCAGGCCCATTGTTTCCACAGAAATCGAATTGATACTTTTTGAACTCTCCACAGTATTTATTGCAGCAGTGACAGGACTGTTTAGTCTATTGGTCTATTGCGAAACAGTTTTGTCAATATGTCGGCCCGTGTTATTATTAATGAATATTACTTTTTTTTTTATCTCTTTATTTTTAATAAATTGTAATTTAGTTTTACCTAATCCAGTGTTTTAGGGGGTGATTTTTGATTAGAGATTTTTTATAGCCAATTTGTGGCAGATTTTTTGGGTTTTAGATTCAGACATAGAAACACTGGGCTAGATCCTGACCCTCCCTTGCTTTACGTGCGTGCGGGGGTCCGTAGGTACGCGCACATAGCGAAGAGTCGGAACGGCATTGTCAGATACCAGTCAGAAACTCTTCTTTGCCAAATAGGGATATCTGAAAGTTCCTTTTCGGATGTCCCTATTTTGAATACTGCACGCTTTATAATTTTTTTTTAGAATGGGTGAGTATGCCGATCAGTATACTCACCCATTCTTATTCTGAAATACCGCCACCACCGATATCCGCACCACTACCACTGGACCGAGGGAAAGGTGAGTAACCTCTCCAGGATGCAGGGGACGGAGGGTTGTGGTCAGGCTGCAGGGGAGGGAGGGTTAGGGTTAGGCTAAGAGAGAGAAAGGGTTAGGGTCAGGCTGCGGGAGCGGGAGGGTTAGGGTCAGGGTGTGGGAGATGGTGGGTTAGGGTCAGGCTACCAGGAAGGGAGGGTTAGGGTCAGGCTGCTAGGAAAGGAGGGTTAGGGTTAGAATTAGGGAAAGGAGTGGGGGACTTTTTTTTCTTACCTGTCGGAGCACCGAAAGCTCCGTAGATCGATTGCTAGGCCTCCTCGAGGAATAGGAAAGGAAAGGGCCGTTCTAAGCCTCTATGGCGGAGATACGACATGCGTAAATTAGGAATCATCCCTTTTTGCCGGCACGCAAGTGTAACGTGTGTGCACATGCGCCACGTTACCTGACAGGAGAATTACGCACACTGAGTCCCCTCTCGTTACTAGTTCTAGATCTGGGCCATTGACAGACAAGAGCCACATGGCCCATCCAGTCTGCCCAGTTGTTTATTTCAAACTATACTGACCCTACACCCTATTACAATAAATCCTCAGTTTATTCTGAGATTTAGTATTTCCTTATATTTATCACAAGCATGTTAACACTGTTCTATTGTGTTACCTCAACCACTTATCAACTAACCTTTTAGTGATATTTCTGCACATTTCCTCTGAACCTTCCACCCTCCCGTTTATACACGTCCTGGCGTTGTAATACATATCTTTCTATGAAAAATGCTTCCTTCCAGTATATGGTTATATCACTTGATATATAAACCCCCTTTATAAATGATGTATGTGAAAGCTGCTATCCTATCCCTCTGTCCCTTCTCTGCTCCAAGCTATACATGCTTTTTCTATAGTCTTTCTTCATATGTTATTATTTTTTTTTACCCATGTCATGTACCATTTTACTACATGCATGTACAGTGTAACAAAGTGGCCACAATCTGAGTTAAATGCCCAGACGTGAGGAGAATTATAATCTCTGGATCCCTCCCTGTGTTACCAAGATTTGTAGTCACGACAACACACAAGAGGTAAAGCTCTTTATATTTTCCTTTATTATTGTCACACAAAGACCAGTCTTACCCAGCTCATCAGTACAAAAAAAATCCCAATAAACAAACAATAAAATTTACAAGAGAACAGTAAAAGGAAAGTGAAGTGATTTATTGATCTGTCATTGTGGAGAAGGAAGGAAGACGGTTCTCTGAGAATTCGTCATTCTGTTTAATTCCATGCCACCGTCACATCAGTGTTTTGTTTGCACCTGAAACCAAGTGACGGGTGCCGCTTGTCACAGTGATTGGTAGTTAAATCATGTTCTTCGTTTGATGGAACAGAAAAATTTACTGTCTCTAAGACACATTGTTTTTTCAAAGCTCACTTTGTACATATCGTCTGTGCTTATCCTAGTGACGTTATTGTCAACATTTCTCTTTCTTTATCTATCTTGAATGCAATAAAGAGAAATCATGTCTGAATTCACACTGTCTTCTTAAATATATTTCTGTAAGTGCTAATATTTGACCTGGTGTAAAACCCCAGCAGCCAATCAAGATGAGCTTTTGCCTTTCAGTTAATGGACACTATTTTCTGATTGGTGTTGACTTTATATATTGAACAGATACACTAACAATACCAATTGGGATTGGGTGTATAGAAGGATTCCTCTAATTGGAACTCTGAGTCTCTATCTTATATCAAACCATGTATTGTTTAAAATATAAATTTTATTCATTTTAATTAAAATAGTCTTGATTGCCACTTCGAAATATTAAAAACATCCAACAGCGTTTCCACCAATAATACATTTGAAAATAATACAGTGTTGCTTAGCCCAATATGAAATTAGTGAATATTGACCAATGTCTAATTGAATCTTAGTCAGCCTTTTATTGTTGTTTATCATTCAAAATTACCAAAAAGTGTTATACTTATTGGAGGATATTGTAACAGATCTATATCTATACAATGAAGTCTCTTATCAAGCAGTGCGCTAATTGTTGAACCTGGCACACCACAATATCTAATGATAGATGCCGGCGCTGGTATTTAAGCAGTTATAACCGTGGTGCAGTAAAATGAATAAACTGCCACTAATGTAGTATTATTAATGGATATTAGCGCTTATATAGCTGCCACAGTGTTACAAGGTAGAGATCAACAATTAGTGCGCTGCTTGATAAGGGACTTTATTGTATTGTCCCTTTGGGGCTGATCCAGACCTACGGCCACCGCACTAGTTACGGCGGCCGTTTGCGTAAGAAAGGCATTTTTGCCTTTCTGCGCATGCGCCGGGCGTAGTTAGGGAAACCCGATCCTTAGGATCGGGCGTCCCTAAATGTTGCGTAGTTACAGCGAGGGGGCGTTTCTCGCCGTAACTATGCAACTGTTACGGAAGGAAGGCGGGGGAAGGTAAGTAAATGAGTGAGGGCGGGTTAGGCCAGTTACGACCTTGTGGCCGGTGTAATTACTACCTACTGTTACGCCGGTTGAAGTTAAGGTAGCCTTCAGCCGGCGTAACAGTGGGTAATTACGCCAGCCACAGGGGGAGTGTCGGGGCAGTGCTCCAGAGCTACGCTGCCCATACTTACAGCCAGAGGGCCAGCGTAGCTCTGGATCAGGCCCTTTGTTACAATAGATATAGATCTGTTACAATATCCTCCAATAAGTATAAAACTTTTCTGAAATTTTGAATGATAAACAACAATACAAGGCTGAGATACGCATAAAAAAGTTAAGGCCGGGTTCTGAACATGTAAATCAGCTAAATTACGTACGTGCGAGGGAAGTGCTGGGAAGGGCATTATACTTAGTAGGGCGTAACTTAGGTGCACATGTGTACATAAAACGACCTTAAGTCTGGATCAGGCCCAGGGTCTTTAATCAGACAACACGAAGGTCGACAGTTTTATTATACCGACCTTAGTGTTGTTGATAATGAATATAAAAAAGACACTTATACTAACCCTACTCTTAACTGTCCCCTAACCACAGCCTATTTCTAACCCTTCCTTCACCACAGCCTAACCTTCACCACCCCTGCACCGCAACATAACCTTAACTATCCCCTCACTGCAGCCTAACCTTCACCACCCCTGCACCGCAACATAACCTTAACTATCCCCTCACTGCAGCCTAACCTTCACCCCCCCTGCACAGCAACATAACTTTAACTATCCCCTCACTGCAGCCTAACCTTCACCCCCCCTGCACAGCAACATAACTTTAACTATCCCCTCACTGCAGCCTAACCTTCACCCCCCCTGCACAGCAACATAACTTTAACTATCCCCTCACTGCAGCCTAACCTTCACCCCCCCACTGTTACGCCGGTTGAAGTTAAGGTAGCCTTCAGCCGGTGTAACAGTGGGTAATTACGCCGGCCACAGGGGGAGTGTCGCGGCAGTGCTCCAGAGCTACGCTGCCCGTACTTACAGCCAGAGGGCCAGCATAGCTCTGGATCAGGCCCTTTGTTACAATAGATATAGATCGGTTACAATATCCTCCAATAAGTATAAAACTTTTCTGAAATGTTGAATGATAAACAACAATACAAGGCTGAGATACGCAGGGCCAGATGAACAATGGGGCTAAAGGGACTACAGCTCCAGGCCTCCATCTGAAAATAGGCCCTCCCACACTGCAGTGCATAAGGATGATAATGTCAGGAACTGACATCCTCCTCCAAAGCATACTATATAATTTCAGCCCCAGGCCCACATGACCCTCAATCCGGCCCTGGAGATACCCATAAAAAAGTTAAGGCCGGGTTCAGAACATGTGAATCAGCTAAGTTACGTAAGTGCGAGGGAAGTGTCGGAGGAGGGCATTATACTTAGTAGTGCATAACTTAGGTACACATGTGTACATAAAACGACCTTAAGTCTGGATCAGGCCCAGGGTCCTTAATCAGACAACACTAAGGTCGACAGTTTTATTATACCGACCTCGGTGTTGTTGATAATGAATATAAAAAAGACACTTACACTAACCCTACTCTTAACTGTCCCCTTACCACAGCCTATTTCTAACCCTTCCTTCACCACAGCCTAACCTTCACCACCCCTGCACCGCAACATAACCTTAACTATCCCCTCACTACAGCCTAACCTTAACTATTCCCTCACTGCAGCCTAACCTTCACCACCCCACCGCAGCCTAACCTTAACCATCCGTGATTCTTCTATGCCAACTGACACTAAAAGTTATCACCTTGGGCTGTATACAGACTACCAGACGTATAACATATACGTCCGGTGTTTAGCGATTTTTCCTACTGCGCATGCGTAGTCATTTTTTATGTTATTTACGTATCTTTTCCTTACGTAGATTGCGTAAATGCGGTCTGAAAGAGAGGATACGCGCGGAACTGTCTAACGGATGGCCCTGTGAACTATCCCCTCACTGCAGCCTAACCTTCACCACTCCTGCACCGCAACATAACCTTAACTATCCCCTCACTGCAGCCTAACCTTCACCACCCCTGCACAGCAACATAACTTTAACTATCCCCTCACTGCAGCCTAACCTTCACCACCCCTGCACCGCAACATAGCCTTAACTATCCCCTCACTGCAGCCTAACCTTAACCATTACTTCACTGCAGCCGAAGTCCAGCATGCATCCTAGTCGATCAGGGTGTCACAGTTGAATGGATCTAGCGTCACCCTGGATCAGTTGTGATACAAAGATTACATAAGAAGGATTCATTACAAACCGTAGAAAAAAAGAGGCTTGAAACATAACATGCTTCATATATGTATGTATAAACATAGAGGGCAATGCATTCATATTTGATATATCTGTATATTAAAAAATAAATAAAGAGAAAGACATCCTTGTAATATTTAAATAAAACATCTTTGTAAAGAATTGGAGTTACCAAGTTATTATGTGCTGAGGAGATTCAGCGTTTTAAGTGCTTGTAGATAAGTGGAAGAATATCAAGATTACATCTGCAAGTTCAAAGTCAATACATGAAGTCTCTGTCCTTTCATCATTAGAAGTGCTTCTCATCATTTTTATAGCGGTGGATGTTATAAGAACATTTTTTGTTTCCAAGTAGTTGTCAGTTATTTACTGTTGCGTCGTTGGAATTGCATGAACGAGATTTCTTGACCTGTTCACCAAATGAAATGGAGGAGTTAGATTCAGTCACCGGTGAAGGTAAGATTTCCATCTGATGGAACTGTTTTAGGCTTTTAATGAGAACAATACTCTATTGTGAAATTTCCGTTGTCCTTTTAGAGATGACCAACCAATCCACTCATTGAGACGTCTTACTCCTTATGAAACTTTCTTTAAAACGACTGATTTCATAGGAATTTGAATGCAAATGGACATTTTTCAGGTTATAGGGTTTAAAGGTCAAACCATCCAAAAAATGTATCTTTTAAATATAAAAAGGATTATAAATATAAAAAATAGAGTTGTGTAATATATTGCCAAAGAGTATATAAGGGACCCTTTCCGACCCTTCTCTGTTTTATTTATCTCAGTCTTCATACTTCACCTGGTAAGAGGGCCGGATTAAGTGCCGCATGGGCCTTGGGCTGAAAGGGCCCATTGAAGTAGACATGACCAGCCATGCGTTAGTGTGACCAGTATGGCACAGGGGGCATATGCTTACTAACATCACTTAGCGACCCTGAAAGCTCATGAAGCGCATCTGCGCTCCACAGTGGCTGATAGGAGAAGCTACTGCGGCAGAGCATCTACAATGGCTCCAAAATGAGCCATTTTACATATATTTACCACAGATCTGCTCAGTATGAGAGTAACGACCGAAGTGCATGGGACAACACAGGCAGAGTACAGCAACTGGAAGCCACGCAGACGACTGGTCATCATAGACATTGGATTACTTGATGGTCCTATTTTCAGATGTAGGCCTGGGGCTGAAGTTCCATCCGCCCCATTGTTAATCCTGCCCTGCCTGGAAATACAAGCTCACAATGGCAAAATCTCTCCCTTGTTGCCTTTGTTCATACTTATTTTATTTGCTTATTTTATGCCGTGTCCGATTCAGAGAATCTCTGGGGGATTTTCTGCACAATGCTCGGAACTAAAGCGAGCGCAGTCACGGCCCATGCAGATCAGAGCAACACGAGCTGCGGCGGCTTGTGTTCTGAGAGGCGTGTTGCGGGAGAATAGGTAGCGGAGGCACATAGTCAATGTTCTGTGGGGGGGCGTAACCAAGCAAGTGCACTCGCTCCAGCTCAGACATAAAAATAAGACTATTTACGTAAAAACATTTGCACCTGCTACAGGTCAAGTCTAAGTCCAGGGCGCTGACCTTCCACGACCTATTTCAGAACTTTGCGTTAGGTTATGTGACACTATTAATACATTCCAAAGTGCCAGAAATCATTCCGTAATTGCTAGCAAACCGCCGCCGTGTGTCCTTTTGGATCGCATAGCATCTGCCCATCTTTTACAAACGCATCTACGGCACGTAGGTTGTGTGCAGCGGATTTCAGATCTGCTATATGTTCAAAATCCACTAAGCAATTGAACTGCATCTAAAAAATACATTGCATTAAAAGCAGTGATTATTTTTTGTAATAAAAAAGGGACCAATACTCAGTTAAAGGATATACGGAAATACAAATGCTCCATTGCAGTACAACAGTTCCTTATATGCCCCGCAGCTAGGCCCGGTGACAGGGGGAGACAAGAGGGAGAGCTATGATGACCTGAGGTTCTGAGGGACTCCTGCAATCCACTGCTGCCGACACTACAGAGGAGGGACCCAAAAACATGAGTGAACCAGGCCCCAAGATTTCTCTTGCCAGGCCTGCCCAGAGTCATGTCACAAGTACATTATATGCCCCCAATGTAGTGACCCTGGTCATTTTTGTGGCCCACTTTAGTGACCGAATTAAAAGTGGTGCTATCCCGGATAATCACATGACTAGGTGGCTGAAGAGCTGTCTGTGAGCACCTCCACGTAAAAAAAAGCGCTGGTTGAATGTAGCACCCCCAAAATAATATCATTTGGTCAATAAGTGAATTTTTGCCCAGTGGTTTTCAGACACCATCCTTGGTCATTGTCTGTATTAAGTATTCATTTTGGATTCCCATCTCCATCATTCTGTTGGTTAGAAGTGTAATGTACTTGGACATTTCATAGTCTGTTTGCTTTTTAATGCACAATTAGACAGTGGCAATTTAATGTTGTATTCTTGATCTTGAGCAGTTTTGGAGAAGGTTACTATAGACACCATGTCATCTCCGATGTCCACCTGGGACCTCCAGCGTCTACAAATAAATAACCTTTTGAGGGCTCTCTGGAAGTCCCGGTTTAGGAAAGCATAGAGCATAGGGTTGATGGTGGAATTACAGTACCCCAGCCACGTAATGAACTTGAAGGTGTTCACCAAAACTGCACTGGTGGAACTTGTCCCCTTGGCAGCTATCCAAACATTCAAGACAAAATATGGCAACCAACACATGACAAAGACTGAGATGATAATACTCATGGTCCTGGTGGCTTTGTGCTCCAGTTGTAAGTTGTTTTGGCGCTTGCTGTTTGGGTGGTAATGGAGATCCAGCGTCTGAGACACGATGCGGGTGGCTTTTAGACGGGAGGCTCTGTAGATGAAGAAGTACATACTGCACATGATCATAAACGGGATGTAGAAGGCCAGGGATGAAGCCACTATGGCAAAAGTCCAGTTGGTCACGAAGATGCATTCTTTACTGTTGTCAAAGTCAATGCCGGGTATTTCGTTCCAGCCTTGCATGACTGGTAGGAAGGAGATCAGAGAGGAGTAGACCCATATTGTCACGGTCATAATTATACACCTAGCAAAAGAATAGAAATGACAAATATATTTTCAGAGGGAAAATGACACAATTCTGGTAAACACAAAACATTTAGAGCAGATGCTATGGAATGACAAGGACCATTTTACAATCCCATTCTATCTACATTACTCTCTCCTCCACCTTCACTATGACCTTGACACTAGCACTTCACCACTTCCTGGCCCTTACCCTTCCCTCCACCTTCACTATAACCTTGACACTAGCACTTCACCACTTCCTGGCCCTTCCCCTTCCCTCCACCTTCACTGTGACCCTGACACTAGCACTTCACCACTTCCTGGCCCTTACCCTTCCCTCCACCTTCACTATGACCTTGACACTAGCACTTCACCACTTCCTGGCCCTAACTCTTCCCTCCACCTTCACTATGACCCTGACACTAGCACTTCACCACTTCCTGGCCCTTTACCCGTCTGTCCACCTGCACTATGACCTTGACACTAGCACTTCACCACTTGCTGGCCCTTACACCTCCCTCCACAATCACTATGACCCAGAAACTAGCATTTCATGACCCTCCTGCCCACTTATCCTTCCCTCCACCATCACTTATATCTTGGCTTTAGCATTTGCACACTTCCTACCCTTTACTTCTCTGTCCTCCCTCACTATTACTTTGGCACTAGCACTTCACCCCTTCATAGTCCTTACCTCTCCCCCATGCTCATTATGACCCTACTATTATCACTTCAACCCGTCCTGGCCCCTTACCTCCACCCTTACTTTGATCACCAGCACTGCACCACTTTTTGGCCCCTTACCTCTCCCTCCACCCTCACTATGGCTCTGCCACTAGCACTTCACCCCCTTAATGGCTCTTCCCTCACTATAGCTGGCCCTGTCACTAGCAATTAACCACTGCTCCTTACCACTCCATCCTTCATCACTATGGTACTGCCACTAGCACTTTACCCATTACTGGTCCTTACCCCTACCTCCACTCTCACTCTGGCCCTGCCACTATCACTTCAACCCTTCCTGATCCCTTACACCGCCCACCACCCTCGCTATGACCTCAGAATCAGAATTCCCAAAGGGTCAGGAAGCGAATTGAATGAATCATAAGAAATGAAACCACTAATTTCGATGTCAGAATGACTTACACCAGGGTCTGCTTAAAACTGACACAGCTGCTTTTTTGAGTTGAGCACAAGGCATAGTAGTAAATTTACTAAAGGTGATTTGATGTTCCAAATGTCCGGGTTTACTAAGGGGCATTTTTTTTTCTGGCAATTTATAATTGTCAGCGATGTGTGGCGATTTTTTTTAGGTATTATTCGCAGTGGTTTATGTTAAAAAAGTGCCCTTAGTAGTAAAATAAAAATGATGAAAAAATGAATTCAATGTTAAATTAAAAAATAATAATATTTTACAATAAAAAAAGCAATGCGTGGCATGCTATTAACCCTTAGTATGCTGCTGCATATAGTACTAGAAAGCACAGCATGCCCATGTATTGCAGTGCCTTTTAGTACTATAAGTGTCAGCATGCCAAGGGTTAATGGCATGCCACCACTTACATACAGTACCCAAAATAAACAAACTACACACACACACACACCCTGACGACTTTTTGGGGGATTTTTCAATGATTTTTTTATTAAGTAAATGCAGCTAGTTAAAG
>WWET01001256.1:296785-317972 GCA_011038615.1 Limnodynastes dumerilii
TTATAATCTGTAACTGTGGTCTATACTATGTTGGTAAAACCACCAGACAATTTAAGGAACGGATGGCACTCCACAGATCTGCCATACGGATGGCGTTGAATGGAAAACACAGTGAACAACCTGTCGCTCGGCATTTTGCCCTTGTCAAACACAGCATGGCGTCACTCAAATAGAAGATTATCGACAATGTCCCGGTCCTCAGACACGGTGGAAATAGGGAACGTCTCCTTCTGCAGAAAGAGGCTATGTGGATATTCAAATTAAACACCTTAGCTCCAGGAGGGCTGAATGAACAGAACAGTCTCACATGCTTCCTTTGATGGGTTATGACACCCAGATTGTACATTTATACCTCTTTGACCCATTTCTCACTTTAGGAGCAGCTGTACTCCAGCTCTTACTGTGATGTGTTTAAGTATTATGCTTGTTACTATTATGTTGCAATTATGTGACAGGCATGCTTGATGCAAAATACCTGTAGCGTGCTGCCTTATGCTATTTCTGCATATTATTATGTCTAACGTGTCAGCTTAGTCCCCCGTGCAGGCTCTGTTCCTGACACATGGGACTGTAGCCTTTGTGAGACAGAATCTCTTTTACCACCAACAGCAATGCACTGCTGCCATCTATGCTTTTGTGCCATCTATGTTTGCCTCAAGTGCTTGAGGACTCGAGAATGGCACTGTTTAGAATTATAGACATGACGTTGGCTCAGTCCCTAATATGCGGGTACAGGTCCCGCTCACGACGCATGGGACGACATTGAGTATATGACTGATTCTAGGAGAAATGGACTCTTTGCCACCATACATAGCTATTTATTGTATAAATCTATCTGTTGCCTGATGCTCCATGTGTGGATTCGTGATAAGCACCGCCTAGCGACATGGCTACAAGGCTCACCCAGTCCCTATATGCGGGCACAGGTTCCGTTCCTGATGCATGGGACTATAGTGCATATAAGAGAGACTTTGTGAGAACTCCCGGTCACCATTCACAGTAACATACTATATGTACCTATCCTTGATTTATGTTGTATCTGCCTGATGTGATTTTCTGTGAAGCAGGGTTAAGCACTGCTTGGTGATATGGCCATGATGTTGACTTAGTCCCCTATATGCGGGCACAGGCTCCGTTCCTATCGCATGGGACTTCAGCGGATATTAGACGGACACCCTGACGCAATTATTTGCGGTAATTTATGCCTCTACCTTCAATAGCAGCATCTGCCTGATGTGATTCCCTGTGATTCAGAGATTAGCGTTGCATAGTGACATAGCCCCCATTTTCACCTAGTCCCCATATGCGAGCACAGGCTCCGTTCCTATTGCTTGGGATTCTAGTGTATATTAGACGAATACCCTGCCGCAAGTATCTGTGGTAATTTATGTCTATGTTTGTTATTCCTCTTGCAAGCTCTGGCTTGAGGAAATTTTTTGTGGATCAGAGGTGAGCACCGCTTAGTTACATGGCCACAATGGTTATTCAGTCCTCGATATGCGCGCACAGGCTCCGTTCCTGCCACATGGGACTTTAGTGTATATGAGACGGACACCCCGTCGCAAGCATTTGGGGTGGTATATGTCTGTACAGTCTGTCTCTATGACAAGCAGGTGTTTTTTTGTTATTTGAGCAGATTCTGCCTATGTGCCCGACTGCCAGTGTTTCATCACACGACGTATGGGCATTCATCATATTGTTTTTACACGCATAGCAGGTGTTCCTCTTGTTATCAAGGAGACCCGCTTCTTTATTCACGTAATTGTTATGAAATATTAGGAACTCATTTTTAATTCACGGCACTTTGTGTTTTGTTTTTGTTTATCCATCACTATGGTTACCAGAGTATCTATCTATCCACAGTAGAACCACGGCACTCCCAGTATAATCACCTCCTTGGTGTCTTAAATGCTGTGGTGCCAACGTGAAGATAAACATCAAAAATGCAGAAAACGGGCACTCAGCAGACTTCTTTGGTAAAGGTAAAACTAAATTTTTATTTTAATCCATTAAAAACATGGTCCAACGTTTCAGAGACCTATGTCTCTTTCATCAGGGACAACAAATATCACTTAATAAAACAAAGATGCGGCTATATATAGACAACAGCATACTTACCCTTCCAGGAACGCCAGACTGCTAGGGAACAGCAAGCGCGTGGTGTCCGGCGCGCACCGAGTGACGTCAGACGCCGGCACCACGCGACCGCTCACCATGGTAACCATAAACAGGTGTCCCATCGCGATTGGACAGGATGGACATAGGTCTACCTTTACCAAAGAAGTCTGCTGAGTGCCCGTTTTCTGCATTTGGATGTTTATCTTCATGTTGGCACCACAGCATTTAAGACACCAAGGAGGTGATTATACTGGGAGTGCCATGGTTCTACTGTGGATATAATTTGGGGAGTTCAATTGGGACTTCTCGTTGCCCGCAGGCACCCCACCTTTGTGTTTACTTCAAGTTTGGCATACTGAGACTTTGATCTTTCTACTCCGGGAAACCGCCTGTGGTGGCGGTGGAATTTATTTTATCTAGCAGTGACTTTCTTATATTTTTGTGCTTAATTTGCATACCATCTTTCTGATTGAGACCATGGCTGAGGGTTTATCCCCAGGGATGGGACAAGTCCATCTTCCGGTGGGTGAAATGTTCACTTATTCTGATGCGGAGGCAGACACGATGTTGTTCACGGACCGCCTAAATAGCGAAGTACATCCTTCCTCTAACTTGGACTTATATTTCAAGCTCTTAAAATTAAAGAAAAAAGAGACGGAGAGCTACATGCATGGTGTCTCTCTGTCTGAACACTATAGAGAGGGTAAAATTCCCAAGGGACTACGACTCTTTAAAATGCCCACAATAGGCAGATTCAATATGGAGTTTTGCCGTAAGTGGGTGGCAATTTTAAATAAATGCTCATTAGACCTAGTTCTTTTTGGTCATTGAGGAAAGTGCACGTGAACTAACTAAAGCTAAAGCAGACATTGCGGAATTTGAGGCCACCCACAAGTCTACATTGACTGCTGGGCCCGCAGAAGACTGGTATGCCAAATTGACAACTCAGGTGGAAAAGCATCGCCAGGACCTGATTCGCTTTAAAAGAGACAAATTTGCGAAGGTCAATAAGGATTACGCAGAGAATCGCGTTTATCCTTGGCTTTCAGGGACACAAGTAGATCAGTTTCGTAGACGGAATTTCAGACAACGTCGGTTTAAACAACATGGTCGTGTAACAGAAACGACCAGTTGTGAGGAATCCTCTGGTACTGATAATGATAATGAACTGAGCCAGCATAGCGGAAGGGATTTTTTAGGCAAACCCCCTTCAGGACAAGATCCAAAGCCACTAAACAAAAACAAAAGGCAACCCGGAGGGGTGGTCAATATCGGCGCCTCCTCCACAAGATCAAAAATGAAAAACCAACCGAGTTAATCATGAATCTGTCCAATCGCACTCTCTCGGATACGGAAACATCGGTATTATCAAGGGGCCTTGGGTTTATACCTACCACTGAATTTGATGCATTCTTTTGGAGAATAGACCAATATAAACTTAACCGTCAACTAAAACTCAGAGAATTCTTTCAGAATAAGCAACAGGCATCCCAGCCAGTCAGGTATTCCTGAATATGCACGCTTTAAGCCAAAGTCGACTTTTGATCCCCAATCTCATAACGCATCGATTAGATGCTTCGCAAGACTGTTAGGTGATGCTACTACTAAAACTGTGGCCACACTCAGCGCAGCTGGTGACAACCTCACCAAGGGGGAACGGTTGGCTCTCCGTGCTTTATCTAACAATAACAGTATCATCATTCGTCCAGTGGACAAGGGCGATGATTACAAAACCGAAATACAGCGACAATTGGCGGCGACGCATACATATCAAGCTCTCCCAGGTGACCCTTCAAAAACATATAAGAAAGAACTAGACTGTATCCTGGTGAATGCAGGAGACTCACGGTTATTACCGGTTCAGGTTGTGCAGGCTCTGATAACAAAGGCACCCAAGGTGCCCATTTTATACACCATTCCTAAGGTGCATAAAGATCCTTTGCACCCCCCTGGCAGACCAATAATTTCTGCCAGGGGTTCATTTCTTCATCCAATTGCTGAATTTTTGGACTGTTTTTTACAGCCGTGCATTCAAATGTTACCCACCTTCCTGAGGGATACTGGTGACTTATTGTGTAAACTTAGGGATTTACCCCCTCTTCCTGATGAATTGCTACTATGTACGATAGATGTGTGCAATCTGTACACTAGTATTCCGCATGAAGGTGGTTTACGTGTGACTGAACTTCTGCTGCATAACAATCCTGTGTATAAAGGTCCGTCGGTGGATCTTTTCATCCAATTGTTAAAATGCACCTTGGAAAAAAATTATTTTTTATTTGATAACCAATTTTTTGTTCAGGTGGCTGGATGTGCCATGGGATCACCCATGGCTCCATCTTATGCCAATGCTTATATGTATCATGTTGAACAGATTTTGTTTTTGACAAACCCAGCATGTACCAATAAACTATTTTTATATACCCGGTACATTGATGACCTGCTGGTTCTGTGGAAGGGCACGGAATTGGAATTTGTCCAAGCCATGACTAATATCAATTTGGCACATGACCATATCAAGTTTACTTATAGCTACAGTACCATATCTGTAAACTACTTGGATGTGAAGATCTCGCATCGGGATAACTGTCTTGAGACCACCCTGTTTGAAAAGGAAACGGATCATAACAACTTATTACTGTTCCAAAGTCATCATCTAGCGTCATCTAAGAAAGGATTGCCGTTTTCCCAATTTTTACGGGTGTGTCGCATCAACAGTGACACCACACAATGTGATATACAGTTACAGCAGATGGAATCTAAATTCTTGGCAAGAGGATACCCTCAGTCTCTATTATCCTCTGCCAAAGCAAAAGCCATGGACATTCCAAGAGAACAATTGCTTGCACCCCAAACCAAGAAAAAGAAGGATAAAGTTATACCCTGGGTGTCACAATATACGAGGGCCAGTCCCCTTATACAACATGCCACTAAAGCGCTGTGGCCCATTGTCAAATCAGACAAAACATTACCGGGTTTGAATAACATCCGTATAATGCCATGTTAGAAAAGAGGCCGCAACCTTCGTGACCGCCTGGTCAAAACTGACATTTCTAACATGCACCCTAAGGTGTCCTTAGATTGGAGGCCAGGTGGATACACAGACTAGACACTGTCTCCCCCTGTGGCCTTAATGAGGTCCTCCCATTGCAATGTTTTTTATAATCATTATATTTCTCCATTATGTATGTAATTGGAACACATTTATATGTGACATATCCCATATTGTGGAGCTTGACTGAAAGTCCCTCGGTGGTTCCTTGGATGCATTTCATGATAACATACTAGTTAAATTGGTGTTGAATGATCTTTATTTATAGAATACAATGTTACGCACGGTGTTTGTATTTTTTAGGACCTTGCTCTGTGTTGATCTGTTCATGGTTTCATGTTGTTTTAAATTTTCTTTTTGCCCTAAGCTTGTTTAGTTATGTACTTATATATGTGATAGTCACTGCTTTTTATTGTGTTTTAATGTTAGATCCTTTTGTGTTGTACCCCTCTAGTTTTCTGATCACCAGCTGACAGTGGGACTCGGTGATGATGTGCGTAGCGCAGTACAGGGTGCCCGATGGCTCCGGCTTCCATCCTGTCCACCTGGGACACCTGTTTATGGTTACCATGGTGAGCGGTCGCGTGGTGCCGGCGTCTGACGTCACTCGGTGCGCGCCGGACACCACGCGCTTGCTGTTCCCTAGCAGTCTGGCGTTCCTGGAAGGGTAAGTATGCTGTTGTCTATATATAGCCGCATCTTTGTTTTATTAAGTGATATTTGTTGTCCCTGATGAAAGAGACATAGGTCTCTGAAACGTTGGACCATGTTTTTAATGGATTAAAATAAAAATTTAGTTTTACCTTTACCAAAGAAGTCTGCTGAGTGCCCGTTTTCTGCATTTTTGATGTTTATCTTCACGTTGGCACCACAGCATTTAAGACACCAATATATATATATATATACACACACACACAGCTGGGAATGGGCCAATTTTTTGACTATTGCGGATGTTGACCCATTTATGTCTCTACAGAAATAGATTCTCTGAGTTCCAGTATCCCAAGAGGTGTCACTGATCCACTTTCGAAGTCCAAACGTTCCTGCCATAGTATTTAGTTCATGTTGTAGTATGATCAGGGGGGTGGGGGGTGCAGTTACCAGTCCATCCGGCCCTATTTTGAAAATGATAGAGCCGCCAGCTGAATGGCAACTGTATCAACGTTCAAAAACCTCTGTAATTAGAAAACTGCTATTGGTGACGGGAACCTACTTACCCATTACCACCCGCTACAAGCTGCGGAGGTTGTGGTGGGTTTAAGCTTATAGGTTGTATAAAGATAAGGGTTAGGGCTTAAGGGGAAGGTTAGTGTTAGGCTGCGGGTATGAAGGGTTAGGGCTAGGCTGAGGGGCTTACAGGGTTATGGTTAGGCTGAGGGGCTTGGGTGGCTATGGTTAAGCTATGGCACATGGAGGGTTAGGGATAAAGCAGTCTACATTCAGCTGCCGTACGTTGGCTTTCAGAAAAATACCCATTGTACCAGCAAACAGCATCATAAAGCTGTCAGGAACTGGCAGCTTAAAACAGCACTTGGCACTTCATGTATGAGTGCTGAGTGCTTCAGCGCTATACATACACACACTCTTACATGGAGCGCCGAGTACTGTTTTAAGCTGTCACACTCTGACAGCTTAGTTACAATGCAGGAGGAGTGACTGCCCTCTCCTGGCCCCGTAGCAGTCGCACCCTTGCACCTCCTGTAGTTATGCCCCTGGTCCCCATAAACTTAACGCAGCCCCTGGCTGTCAACAGACCGTTCAATCAAGTGGGAGTGGTCACATCAGATGCTGGATATATAAATGGTGCATGTGTATGGAATTACTGGGCCACCATTAAGTGTTTCTGAAGGATTCCTTCTTTTTCTAGAGCAGTTTAGTAAGAACCTTTCTGGTAGACAAAGGTTAAATAGAGCAGAATAAGTACTGATCAGTCAGTCAGGGGAAGAAATAATAAGCATTTTGGGAAGACAGATGTAAGTGTTGCAGCTAGAGGCAGAATTCATGCCGAAATTAAGAATGAATGAAGTCTCTGCAAAATATGAATCAATCAGAGACAAGGCATCAGTGAGGTTTATTATTATTATTTTTAAAGAAATGGAGAACATACGATGGTTTGATATTATTTGGTTTTACAGGATGGAGACAGAGACAGAGAGGTGTGGAAACCTTTTCAATATCTGGGAGAGTGAATATGATGATTAACAGGCTATTATGGGGTCATATTGTGGTATAATACACACTGTGGCATATGAAGGGGATACAGTCCATGCTCACCTCTGACAGACTAAGGTCTCATAGCAAGGAGGCGGGTCCTAGTTTGAATGGAGGGGGGGGGTCTGGGTGGAGCCAGACAGGAATGGGATTACAGAGTTGGGCGGGACTGCTGCCTGATAGAAGCTGTTAGGGGCTGGCAGCTTAAAATAGCACTCAGCACTTTATGTATGAGAGCTGAGCACTACAGCGCTATACATACACTCATACATGGAGTGCCCTGTGCTGACACTTGATTGTGGGTAAAAAAATGTTTTATTTTTTAAGATTCATCTGTTTATTTATTTCTTTTTGTAAAAACCAAGAATAAATCAATAGGCAACCAAATACCTAAATAACAGGGAAAGGAGGACATGAAAATCTAAAGAAGAAAGAGAGTCGCTTCCTCAGGACAGGCGTCCTAAATATCTTCCCAGGGAAGACAACTCCTCCCAGCATTTGCTGCTCAGCCAATCACTGGAGAGGAGGTGAGTGACATCACTGAGGACCACCCACACCCAAGGAACCTAATTGTACTCCTGGTAAATTCTTAACCCTCCATTTCCCTGACTTTAAAAATGGATATGACGGCTCTATATAAAACCTGTTAATACATAATAATAAATTTGGATAGTGTGAGATGTGAATCTTTAGCTCGGAATCCCTGCACATCGGAATGAGCCTTTGCACAACATGTACAATATGTAGACACATACCCATGATCCATTAAATAATTCTCTCATCCATGTTAAATGAAAGCATTGTTCTCCTATCTGCATGTAAATTCCCTATAAGGATAACTGCTCACGTATAAAAATCATATTGCTCCCCTTGATACCCAATTAGTGGGGAACAGATGGGATACACTCTGTAACGCGTGTTACTGCCTGAGCAATAAACCTGCTTTCATCTCACTCTGTGGAGCAATTCATACCCTGTTCTGAGTCTAACCACTGCAGCTTTTAATCATGGTCATTATGGAGTTCACTGAATAATACATCTGTTGTATCGGTAGTAAAGAATTATCATTAGACAAAATAAATAAATAAGTGTCTACTATGCTGCTCCCTGTATATTGTATCCTGGTGTCTTCTGCTCCCTGTATATTGTATCCTGGTTTCTCCTCTCCTACTCCCTTTATATTGTATCCTGGTGTCTCCTCTCCTCTCCTGCTCCCTGTATATTGTGTCCTTGTGTCTCTTCTCCTGCTACCTGTATATTGTATCCTGGTGTCTCCTCTCCTCTCCCTGTATATTGTATCCTGGTGTCTCCTACTCCCTGTATATTGTATCCTGTGTCTCCTCTCCTCTCCTACTCCCTGTATTTTGTATCCTGTGTCTCCTCTCCTCTCCTACTCCCTGTATATTGAATACTGATGTCTCCTTTCCTGCTCCCTGTATATTGTATCCTGATGTCACCTTCTCTCCTGCTCCCTGTATATTGTATCCTGATGTCTCCTTGTCTCCTGCTTTCTGTACATTGTATCTGTATCCTGATGTCTCCTTCTCTCCTACTCCCTGTATATTGTATTCTGGTGTCTCCTCTTCTCTCCTGCTCCCTGTATATTGTATCCTGATGTCTCCTTCTCTCCTGCTCCCTGTATATTGTATCCTGATGTCTCCTTCTCTCATGCTCTCTGTATATTGTATCCTGGTGTCTTCTGCTCCCTGTATATTGTATTCTGGTGTCTCTTACTCCCTGTATATTGTATCCTGGTGCCTCCTTCTCTCCTTCTCCCTGTATGTTGCATCCTGGGCCTAGATTTACTAAAGCCGTTTTTCACTAAATCGCCAGTGTTTGCTTGTGTTTACCGTCGATTTTAAAATCACAGATTTACTATTTTCAACTCGACCATAAAATGATGAAGATGATGGTTTTTAAAAATTGCCATAGTTCAAACTCTCTCTGACAATTTTTTCCATTCTTCACAGAAATTCGCAGTTTTACAAAGGGACAAGATTAAAAATCGTGGGAGAATTAGTCCAAAATCGCCAGGGTAAATAGAGGTGGTTCTGAGTGGAGAGTTTGGAGAAATCGCAGGCAATTGGTCTGCAACTAATCATATTGGGCTGGATCCAGACTTAATTAAGTGCTTTAAATTAAGAGAGGAAGGTTACACCTGGGTTAAACCATGTTGATTGCAGGGGGAGTCAAGTTAATTGTATTCTTTGCATGCAGGGATATATCTTTGAATTGCTTACTGCACACTGATACTGACCTAGTAAATCTAGGCCCCGGTGTCTGCTCCTCTACTCCCTGTATATTGTATCCTGGTATCTGTCACTCTCCAAGGTCCTGTTTATGTATCCTGGAGATTGCCACTGTCCAAGGTGCTGAAGATAAAGTAAATGCATGGGGCCTGAATTGAGTCTTAAGCAATTTATTGTAATTTAACAGTTAAGAGAAAGAGCCTTAAAAAGAACCTTTTTTGAGTCACACACAGCCTTATACAGGAGCAGTTGCAAAGACTTTTTTTTAACTCTGCTCTCTGTATTGTCTAATATCCACCACATTGTTTTGGAAAAAAGCTTACGCCTATAGCTTGTACAGCTGAGAATGTCATGCATTTGTGTGCAGCTATTATACTTTCAGGGATGTGCATTACAAACAATCACAAATCACGCCAATATCATTTGATGTGTGATCCACTATAAATCAAGCCGATAGTCCACTTATGACATGCCCAGGGCCGGTGCTAGGGTGTTCGGCGCGCCCCTGCAGACTTTAAATTCGCGCCTACCTGTTAAACAATTTATCATTATAGTTACTAGAGTATAGGATCCATGGACCTGATTCAAGCTCAGGTCCCATGTAAGCATCATAAAACACAATCTTCTAACCACAATAAAAGAAATTAAATCATAGCCGCTACTATACAATACAGGCAGCATTCTAGTCTCCACTATACAATTCCCATTTCATCCTAAACACTGCAACACAATACAGACTATATATCTTAGGGACACATACCTTACAGACAATGGCCCAGATCCAGAACAACACTTATGTGCAAATTTACGCCTGGCGGAAACGTAAAATCGCGATTTTGTATGTGCTGCGCACGACAGATGATATGCTTCATAAGGTAACGTTATGGGCCTTTCAAGTATTAGTTGCGTAAATTCGTACGTGGGGGCGTGCCAATTTTACCTACGACAAAAGTACGTCTAAAATACGCAATGTAGGCGGCGATTTTCATCTAAAGTATACAGTATGGGCGTGCTTAGCTGCGTAAATCCGTGTTGCCCATACGTACGTGTGCGGACGATAGCGATTATGTGGCCAAAAGTAAAGGTAGGGTTTAAAAAGCCGAAATTGGTCAAAATACGTACATTCAAGGGGTGTGCCTAGGGGAGTGTGTAGAAGGCACACATGTGAAAATGCGCTACGCTAGTAAATGGATTGCAAGCGGAGTTCTGGATCTACCCCAATATCCTAGTGACCGCTATACCATACCGGCCACCATACAATACTGACGGCATCCTTCTGACCACTGTACAATAAATTCAACATTCTTGTAACCACAATGCAGTTAAAAAAGGCCTCCTTGTGTCGCAAAAATAGAAAACATTTGTAACAATAATACAATAGAAGCACAGCCTTGTAAGCAAATAGTTATTCAGTTTGTGTGTGTGTGTGTACAGTGTATATAATCAACCAATCTCTCCCCCTTATATGTCTGAAGTCTCCCAGTATTCCCATCATGTCTCTGCAGCCCCCAGTATTCCCCATCATATCTCTGCAGCCCCTCAGTATCTCCATCATGTGCCTCCAGATCCCCTCAGTATTCCCCATCATGTGCCTCCAGCTCCCCTCAGTATTCCCCATTATGTGCCTTCAATCCCCTCAGTATTCTCCATCATGTCTCTGAAGCCCCCACAGTAACCCATCATGTGTCTCCAGCCCCCCTCAGTATTCCCCATAATGTGCCTCCAGCCCCCTCAGTATTTCCCACTATGTGCCTCCAACCACCCCTCAGTATTATGTGTCTCCAGACCCCCTCAGTATTCCCCATCATGTGCATCCAGCCTTCCTCTTTATTCCCCATTATGTGCCTCAAGCCCCCCTCAGTATTCCCCACCATGTTTCTCCAGCCTCTCCCCTTTTTACTTATCTTGCCTTCCTCCTCCGCGGCGCTCTTTCTGCATACAGTATGCATCCTGTATGAGCTGCTGCAGCTGTGAGCATGCAGCAGCTCATACAGAAATGTCCTGTATGAGCGCTGCAGTCTCCATAGTGGGGAGGGGGTAAAACTCAGGGGTCTCAAGTGAAGGATTAGGCAATAGAGGAGGGTTTTATTTGGAGGTGGAGGGACAGGCATTCCCTTTCTTTTGGGATTTATCCACCTACCTTTCCTTGAAACTTGGCACTGTGCAATTATTGCCATTATTTCTCCTGTCTTCTATCCTGTTAAATAGGATAGGTCACACACTGTGCAATGTCACCAGAGACCAATATAATGCTTCGGTCATCAGAGACAATGCATAGTGACCACTGGCCCATAATTAATGCTATTTGTCCACCACACTGGGCCAGTACAAAAAAGCCTTGACACAGCGATGGCACATTTGAGTAACACAGATGTTGGACAAATTGGTCCATGCCACACACTGTACAATAAAAAGATGATCAGCCTGACAACTGCATAACGTGTGGTCAGCATTAGAGGCACCTCAGACCTCAATGAAACCAAATTTTTGGTTTCATTGCAATATACCAACCATAACTTATTTTATTTTCTTTAGCTTTTTGTGGTGTTCTCTTTGGAAAGTGATTCAGGATACTAATGAAACAATTGCTCTATATTTTGTCACAGACATCTTCATGTTTGAATACAAAACATCCGACATTCCGGAGCTGCTTAATATTTATAATATGGAGCCGTTTTGTTTGTTTTGTTGTAGAGGCAAATGTAGTGACTCCACGAGTTCATGTCTGTTGATGAAACAAATGCCTGACATATAACAGCGGCAACAGCATAGTCTGCTAATCATTGTAATAACACTGCTCTGCTTTCCTCCCCTGAGACTGAAAACAATTTAACATTTACAAGCTGTTTTGTAAATGGGAGATGCTGCATCGGAGGGTTGACCTTCACACTCATGGTATCAGAGCCCCTTCCAATACCAATCACAGCTACAAAACACTTTTGGTAAAACACAGGCCTTTAAATGTCTCCACTGTTAAACATGCACCAAATTCTCTTCAACATATCTATTACTCACAGGTGTGACAGGAGACATTATAGTGTAGTCAGAGGCGGAACTAGCGAGTTGTGGACCCAGGTGCAAAAAATATACTCTAGCCCTGATGATATCCCAGGTAACCTGGTGGGGAGCTTTAGCGGTGCGGTGATGACGACTGTGGGCCATTGTATGAGCATGGGCCCCGGTGCAACTGCACCTGTTGCACCAATGGTAGCTCCGCCCCTGAGTGTAGTGTCCTGACACCAGTACAAGGCTGTCTACTCTAGAGGGTTTTATGGGATGTGCTTCAGTTTGCAATTCTGATGTCAGATCTACACCCCTAGAAAAAGAGATATTCACAGGTGCAGGGTGGCTCATATGTGAGTTTCCATTCTAACCACACTCAGATTTTAGGTGATTTAAAGGTTGACAAGCAATGTAATGCCTCTTGCACACCCAAATACCGGATCTCCCCCGAGATAGTAACCATGGCTTATAGTCGTGTTGCAGCTCTTCAAACCACAGCTACAACCCAGGTAGACAAAGTCACACAGTGAATCCCATCCTCCAATTTACATATTTTTAATGGAATACGTGATGAATAACCCTGGTTCCCCCTTTCATACCGCAGCACGAGTTAGGCCATCCTGGGAATGACCCAGAGAGAAAGAACCACTCACACCGACACTCGACCAGGGTTAGTCCCGGGTCCATAGCTCGGTGTTAAAGGGGTATAACAAAGCAAAGAAAAAGGCAAGTCAGAGGCATGTTTGTATAAGGAGAGGAATTAGGCTTCCATTTACTATTATTAGCATAGAGAGTGGCGAGCGCTAATTAAGAAATCCAGGCTTCCTGCTCCTCGCAGCGAGCCTGGACATATCGATGACCCATTTACTAATACTTACCCCTCCAACGTGGTCCCGCGATGGTCTGCGGGACTTTCGCCGGAGACGTTCAGCTTCTCTCGGAAATGAAGTCCCAGCACACACACAACAGCTATCTTTTGGGACTTGAAAAAATTCAAGTCCCAAAAGTAATATAAAGTAATATACACCGCGCATGCACAGGGAGAGATACGGAGCACCGGACAGGTGACTTTTTTTTTCTTTTTTTTTTTTCCTGTTGCCCACCGGAATATCCATTGGTGCTGTTACTGAGTTACTCTAAGCGGGTTTACAGGGCATATAGGAGGTGGAAGAGCTTTGATTTGGTCACATTATTCATAGTTAGTGTAGTTGTTAAATATTTCACATAGAATGCACAGTGAGAGGTGTCCATACATCAGGAAGTCCTCCCTGTCGAGCTGGTGGTGGGTGACATCTTACATGAGGTGGGGAAGATTGGGTGATGGAGAGAGGGAGGATGGATGCCTTCAGGTGGGCTTGGCTTTGACATAACCTGAAAAAGGCACGAGGGCTGCCCGCCATAGACACCACTGGAGTGGTGAGTAACCTCTCTGGGGACGTTTAGGGTTAGGGGGAGCGTTAGAGCAAGGCTCTGGGGAAGGGAAGGTTAGGGTTAAAGCCATGGAAGGGGAGGGTTAGCGTTAGGATCAGGCTGCAGGGAAGGGAGAGTTAGGGTCATGTTGCAGGAAAGGGAGACTTAGGGTTAGCCTGTGGGGAAGGGAGAGTTAGGATTAGGGTCAGGCTATGGGGAAGGAAGACTTAGGGTTAGGCTCCAAGAAATGGAGGGTTAGGGTCAGGCTGCAGGGAGGGGAGACTTAGGGTTAGGCTGTGGGGAAGGGAGGGTTCCGGTTAGGCAGCGGGGAATGGGGGGTTAGGGTTAGGCTGCAGGGAAGGGAGGGTTAGGCTTAGGGTCATGGAAGGGGAGGGTTAGGGTAAGAATTAAGGAAAGGGTTAGGGTTAGATTTTTACTTACCTTTTGGAGCACCATGTTCGGGGATCCACACCCACCTGAAATCCCCTTAGCTGAGTTCAAAGTCTCTCTGTCCTATTGGCTTTCACCTATTTTTTTCACGCCTCTAGGTTTGATGGATTAATAGATTTTTAGTGAAATGGTTAAAGTTTTGATCACCTCTCCCTTACTTGTGGGTAGGTTTGAAGTGAATCTCACACATAATATACTATGATATGCATATGTTTCACTTTTTGTGCTTTAACTCTATGACACTTGAATTATTGCCTTCTGTAAAGTGCTAGTTTTACAATACATAAGATATAGGGCTATATTTACAAATAATAAAATTTCCCCTGAAGGGAAGCTGCTCCAGGGTGGCCTGTGTTCGTGGCGAGCCTGGCAGCTTCCTATTTAAAATTTACAAATACTCACCACTCCGCCGAGGTCCCTCGAAGTCCTCTGCCAGCAGCGCAGGCACTTCATATTCCCGCGCATGCGCAGAGACTTCACAGCGGCACTTAGAAAATTTCAGCCCAAATATGAAAACTCACTGCGCATGCACAGGGTCTTCATATCGGGGCCGGAGTCTTCTAAGTCAGACGCGTCTGCCGGACAGGTGAGTTTTGTATTTTTTTTATATTATTTTAATGTTTTAATGTTGTTTTTTATTTATTTTTTGTTTAAAATAAAAACAACTACATTTTTTTTTGTTTTTTTATTTTTAATGACCGCATCCTCCTTCATACCAGCGGTCTCCCCACACATACCCCACTTTTCCTTCCCCCTAATAATGGCTATTATGGGGAGGAAAAGGGGGGGAATATGGGGAGACTGCTGGCATGAAGTCAATAACGCCATCCTCAGATGGCGTTATTTTTTCCTTCACTGCCGAATCAGAATTTCGGAAGTGAGGGATAGTAATTTGTAGTTAGTGCTGGCACCCGTTAAGATCAACGGGCCGCCGAAGCCCTATGAAGTGTTTGTGCATCGCCATGGAAACAGCAGATTTCCATGGCGAATGCACTTTAGTAACTTTTTAAAATGTTTATTTTCAGGTGATAATGGGCGTTTTAGTGTTAAAACACCCATTATCACCCGAAAATTTCAATAGTAAATGGAGCCCACAGTTTCAGTTTCTTTATGTATGTTTGCAATATATCTGAATAAAAACTGTAAATACATAAAAATATTATTATAATTTTTTTTATTATTAAAAATAATACATGACTAATGAATAGTTTTATTTTTTTATTGTTTTTTAATCTACATGTACATGCTGGCATCCTCTCCCTAATAACAGCTATTATGGGGTATATTGGGGAGACCAATGAAATACTTTTACCAACACCATCCTGAGGTGGCGTTATATAGTATCGGCGCGGATTGTTAATTCTGCGCTGAAATTAAGTAAATATAGTGATCTACCGGCTCGCATTCATTAGAGTGTTCTGGCGATCAGAGGTGTTAATGCTAATGATCACCATTATTTTCATTGAGATCACTGCATTGTAAATTCACCTGAAATCGGTCTTTATCTCCTGAAGTCAAAATTCATCACCGTTTTTTAAATGGAGCCCTTAGTATGGAAAAGGGAGAAGTAGTAATGTCACTTTATAGGTCATTGGTGCGGCCTCACCTGGAATACTGTGTTCAGTTCTGGAGGCCATATCTCCAGAAAGACATAAATACATTAGAGACTGTGCAAAGAAGAGCAACTAAAATGGTTCATGGCCCGTGTAACAAAGCATACTAAGAAAGGCTAGAGGAAGTAACATGTATAGCTGGGAGCAGAGAAGAGAGAGGGGGGACATGATAGCAGCTTTCACATATATCAAGGGGTGTAACCAGATAGTGGAGGGGTCATTCTTACTAGAAGGAGGTGCATTAGAACACAAATCATGTGTATAAACTGGAGGGTGGCAGGTTCAGAGGAACTGTGTGGAAAAATGACTTCACTGAAAGGGTGATAGATAAGTGGAATAATCTCCCAGGGGGTAGAGGTAACACAGCAGAACAGTGTAATCATGCTTGGGATTAATATAAGGATATCCTAAATCTCAAACAAAAATGAGGTTCAAATAAAGTCAAGGTTCAGTATAGGTTTATACAAAACAACTGGGCAGACTGGATGGGTCACGTGACTCTTATCTGTCGTCACTTTCTATGTTTATATGTAAATTGGGGAAAATGGACTTGCAGACAGCACCTATTAATATGCTAAACTAATGACTTAGACTATCCTTATATTTACATTGCTCTGCTGTATTAGCCTGCACTACCTCTGATGAGAGGTCAGTCATCTGCTGCCTCTACTCCTACTGATGAGAGGCTACTGTTTATCATCAGCTCTACCGAACAAGCTAATCAATACAGTAGATCCCATATCTGAATGGAGTGTACAGCACTCTTAGAATGCACTTCACGTGCGGGCGTCCTGCAGAGGTCATTTACATCTCTGGAGTAAACACTGACAGCCCTGTCCTTTCATATACCTACATCAGAGTATTTACTGAGCAGTGGGCAGGGTGCAGGATTGAGAGCACATAACCATAGCTCCTGGTGAGTGCATCATTCCAGGAGGCACGTATAAGATTATATTTTACATTGACAATTACCATAGGATAATGATTGCTCTCTTTTTATATTGTTGCTGCTTTACAGTTATTTTCATGGTTGTTTGCAACTTGCTAGCATTTGGGAATATAATAGATCTCATTATTTAAGTGCCTGAGTGAATGTTCTTCTTGTAGTGCATAGATAAGGATGGAAAGCTGTAGAACAAATCCATTTATTGGTCAGTCCCATTATAAAAGAAACCAGGACATTGTTATAGTGAATAGGCTTTAAATCTGTGGTCGTTTTTAATAGCATAGAGGAGGAGAATTCCCCATGAGGGCTCGTGTAGCCGGAGGAAAACTATTCATCTCATGAATGGAAGTGGTATAACATGCAGGCAGATGCTAATATCGTTAATGTCGTTTTGTGTGATTGCTTTTTATCTGGCCTTACTACAGGGCAAATTATTTATTAGCCAAAAGCCAGATAAAAAATTTAGGAGTCAGGTTTTTATATGGACAATTGTGTATATGTGTGAGGGATATACATATATATATATATATAGATTGTTCATATAAAATAGTTTGTGAAAAGCATCCTGTAAAAAAAAAAAGAAACTTAACTAATAATCTATAGGGGCCAGATTCACAACCCCGAACATATTCGACATACGTCCTTAATTTAGCGATAATAGCTACCGCATGCGTAGCAACTATTTTACGTAATCTACGTATCGTTTTGTTACATAGATTGCGTATATGCGGTCTTAAACCAGTAGCTACTATCGGTAAATTAAGGACGTATGTGCAATACGTCCGGGGTTGTGAATCTGGCCCCTATATATCTCATATCCAAGGATCAAAAGTGATTACTGTGTACCGTACCAGACATTATATAACACTATGGGGCTGATCCAGAGCTACGCCCACCGTAGTTAATACAGCGGGTGTAGTCGTAAGATTGGCTGAAAAGCCGATCTATGCATGCGCCAGGCAGATGTTGCCCGGCGTAACTACGCCAGGCAACATCTGGGGCAGGGGGAGTGTCAGGAGGAGGCCCACGATATAACGCTGAGCGTTAGTACGCTCAGCGCTACATCGTAGGTCTGGATCAGGCCCTATATGTCAGCATATACATGAAAGTAGGTTAAGGTCACAATATAACTTCTGCATACTGGGTTAAACTCACCTACCCAGCATCAAGGCACCTAAGGCAGCCTAACCCTAAGCTCCCCTCCATGCTCTGTCCCCGTCCCACGTAGTCATGCACCTGCAAGCCTGGTATTCACCAGAGCTTTTGATGGTGAGGATGGTCTTGGCTGCAGACAAGCGGCAGGTCGCAGCCCTCTGCACATGCGCACAGATGCCAAGATGGTGGACAGAATACGAGGGTTGCAGGAGGTAGCACAAGAGTGGCTACAGAGACTGGATACTGTGAGGAGTAGAGGACACTGGGAGTGCAGACAGAGGCAGGAACCAAACACAATGGAATACAGGAACCCGGGACCAGATAACTGGGGGGTGAATTTCAGAAGGTGTGTGTAGCAGATAGAGAAAAAAATAAGGGTGTCAAGGGAATGGGGGAGGAAAAAGGGGGTGGAGTGTGCTGGAGAGATGTCGTGGTAATTATGCAATGTTAAGTATTATATTTGGGTTTAATCTGTTAATGATCTAACAATTGTGTCATTAAAATTTGATTTCAAATAATAAAATAAAATAACTATTGATGAGTATACAGACTAGACTAGGGCTGCCCAAGCAAATTTATATCTTGGCTGTCTCCAATTTAAAAATGTTCTGCAGGTAACATCTATGGACACGACTGCCCCTCTGGTGCCTTCTAGACGCATACAACAAGAACACAAAAGATTTAATCTTTTCACATTTAATCTTTCAATCCATGTAGCCACTAGTCTCTTTTCTGTGTATCACAGGCACAGAGAATATGACATCCGGAGGCGTGTGTGAACATTAATAAATGAGATTCTCATTTGCCCAGTTTCCCTGATTAATATAGTTCCCCTCTGGTAGCTTTCAGCATACTTAGCCAACCCTTATCCTAATTCTAAATTCCATCACCCTAACCTTAAAACTCCCTTCCCCACAGCCTAATCCTAACCTTCCTCTTCTATGTTCCATCCTCTCCCCGCAGCCTAACCCATAACCTCCTCTCTATGCTCTGTCCCCGTCCCACGTAGTCATGTACCTGCAAGCCTGGTATTCAACAGAGCTTTTGATGGTGAGGATGGTCTTGGCTGCAGACAAGCGGCAGGTCGCAGCCCTCTGCACATGCGCACAGACGCCAAGATGGTGGACAGAATACGAGGGTTGCAGGAGGTAGCACAAGAGTGGCTACAGAGACTGGATACTGTGAGGAGTAGAGGACACTGGGAGTGCAGACAGAGGCAGGAACCAAACACAATGGAATACAGGAACCCGGGACCAGATAACTGGGGGGTGAATTTCAGAAGGTGTGTGTAGCAGATAGAGAAAAAAATAAGGGTGTCAAGGGAATGGGGGAGGAAAAAGGGGGTGGAGTGTGCTGGAGAGATGTCGTGGTAATTATGCAATGTTAAGTATTATATTTGGGTTTAATCTGTTAATGATCTAACAATTGTGTCATTAAAATTTGATTTCAAATAATAAAATAAAATAACTATTGATGAGTATACAGACTAGACTAGGGCTGCCCAAGCAAATTTATATCTTGGCTGTCTCCAATTTAAAAATGTTCTGCAGGTAACATCTATGGACACGACTGCCCCTCTGGTGCCTTCTAGACGCATACAACAAGAACACAAAAGATTTAATCTTTTCACATTTAATCTTTCAATCCATGTAGCCACTAGTCTCTTTTCTGTGTATCACAGGCACAGAGAATATGACATCCGGAGGCGTGTGTGAACATTAATAAATGAGATTCTCATTTGCCCAGTTTCCCTGATTAATATAGTTCACCTCTGGTAGATATACTATAACGTACGGTGGATGTTGAAAAAGCATTTCATCGTGACAAGTGTTATTTCTCTCTGAAGGTGAAAGCAACACGTTGTAATATGATGAAGGCTTCTTGCACATCTAACGTGTCCCCCTCCTGCGGAGATGTGCATGTCGGAACAGGGAAAGCAGTTACTCAGAGACAGAGTCTGATAAACCCTTCTCAGCATCTTCACACAAACACTGAGATCACTGATTGTAAAGGTTCCCATTTGCAACGTCTTTCTTGCATTTAAACATTTTCAAGACATTGATCAAAGCAACATGCGATAATAACAAGTGGTATAAACGTGTTTTTAGACTATATCGTTCAATAACATATTTATACAATATAGACAATGAATTATTCAATTGTGAGCAATATTTGGAGTAAATACTGATATGCCCCAAAAATAAGCTCAACCTGACCCCAGTTGTCAGTAATTATGTTGACAATTGTGGTGACAAAGCACAGACAATTCTGTCCCAAATGGTATTTTTCAGCTGATAGATTAATTCATTTTAGACTCCTTCACTAATTCAATCTGGTTGCCTATATTTTACCAAATTAGAAAAAGACTTTTACTAACCGACCAGGCCATTAACAATACCGTATCTCTGCATGGAATCTGTGACTCTCCTCCACACCTATTAAATCTTTACATTCCTGGTTACAGGACTTCTTCAGGGCTGCACCCACTCTGTGGAATAACCTTCCCTGTCCCAAAAGACTTTCTCTAGCCTCCAAACCTTCTAGCTTTCCCGTAAAGTGTACATCTTCAGACAAACTTACCAAATTTCTTAACATCACTAAGGGCCTGATCCAGAACTATGCCGATGCGCTGTGCTTACTAAAGTACAGCGTATCGACGTTCACTTACCCCGACACTCCCCCTGTGCGGGCGTATGGCCCCTTCCTTTACGCCGGCTGAAGGCCCGTAAAGTTCTTCAGACAAACTTACCAAATTTCTTAACATCACTAAGGGCCTGATCCAGAACTATGCCGATGCGCTGTGCTTACTAAACTAAAGCGTGTCGGCATGCACTCCTCCGACACTCCCCCTGTGGCCAGCGTAATTAAACACTGTAATTACGCCGGCGGAAGTCTACCCTAACTTCAGCCGGTGTAACAGTATGTAATCACGCCGGCCACAGGAGCGTACAGCCCTAACCCAGCCCTCCCCTCCTAATTT
>WWET01001256.1:370150-380889 GCA_011038615.1 Limnodynastes dumerilii
AAAATTGCTCACACAGAAAATTGCTCACACAGAAAATTGCTCACACAGAAAAATGCCCACATAGAAAAAAGCTCACACGGAAAAAAGCTCACACGGAAAAATGCCCACATGGAAAAATGCCCACACGGAATAATGCCCACATAGAAAAATGCCCACACGGAAAAATTCCCACACGGAAAAAAGGCCACACGGAAAAATGCCCACACGGAAAAAAGCCCACATGGAAAAATGCCCACATATAGTGATTCTGTTATTCTACGTATGTGTATGAAGTTTTGGGTTTTAATAATGGTTACCACCTTTTTAACAAAAAATTCCCATACACAGACGCCTCCCACACACACACCTTGGAAAAAACCTTGGAAATTACACATTTATTTTTCTTTAGTTTTTAGTTTGAATTTTTTTTACTTTGCTTCAACATATAAACAGTCCCACATATACTCTACCTACACATTACTTCCCCACATACTATAACCCCGCATTACCCCCAACCCACATACTATAACCATGCATTACCCCCACCCCACCCCATATAACCCTGCATTACCCCCAACCCACATACTATAACCATGCATTACCCCCACCCCACATACTATAACCACGCATTACCCCCACTCCACATACTATAATCTCACATTACCCCCACCCCAAATACTATAACCCTGCATTACCCCAACCCCACATACTATAACCATGCATTACCCTCACCCCACATACTATAACCACGCATTACCCCACCCCACATACTATAACCATGCATTACCCCTATCCCGCATACTATAAACATGCATTACTCCCACCCCTCTCAGTCTTGTCGGTCTGTTGTAGTCTATGTCCAACTGCTTCCCTGGTATCTGTTTCTCGTTAAATTGTACCTGTAGCCTGTTACATTGTATCTGTGTACCTGCCTGGATCCTTACCTTGAATCTTTTTACCTGCCTGGACCCCATTACCTTGTACCTGTATACCTGCCTGGAGCCCGCTATCTTGTACCTGTATACATGCCTAGATCTGGTGTGCTTGTCTCTTTTGTCAGCCCTGTTCTCATCCCTGTCCAGTGTTATAGGGCCTGATCCAGACCTACGCTCATGAAAGGCTTATGTGCGTAGCGTATTTACGCTGGTGTACCTCCGATGCACTCCGCTCGGCACTCCCCTTGGTTGTATTTACTTTTACCTTCTTACGCTCAGCAAAACCTACCCTAACTTTTCTGAGCATAACCGCGTGCGTTCATAAGCTCATTGGGCCTGATCCAAACCTTCAAAGCTGATCTGTGCATGCGCCGGGCAAATGATGCCTGGCGTTGCTACGGAAACACCTGATCTTGGATCGGGCGTCCGTAGCTTCAGCGTAGTAACGCTGGAGGGGGCGTCCCCCAGCATTACTATGTGCAGGTAGGCGGGGTAGGAAGGGTAATGAGGCTGGGAGGGTGGCGTTATCGTACTAACGCCGTCGGCCCAGCGTATTTACACTCCCTTACGCCGGCTGAAGTTAGGGAGTGTAAATACAATGGGGCGGGGGGGAGTGTTAGTACACTTAGTGTTACATCGTAGGTCTGGATCAGGCCCATTGAGTAGTTACGACGCTTAGCACGCCCATACTGTACGATTTAAATGCCTCTCCCAGCCCTCGGTTCGTAATTATGGAGATCGTATGGCAGGCACGCCCCCCCAAGCGTAAATATGAAGCTGTTACGATCAAGGCCCATACGCTCAGTTTCACAGATTGTAACATGAGCGTAACATCTGCCCCGCTGTTTTTACGCTTACACCCACCGTAAAAATGCAAGCGGACGTAGGTCTGGATCAGGCCCATAGTCTTTATTCTCTGTGTACCTACTCAGTCCCTATCATGTTGCAATGTCTGATCCCCAAACCATCCTTGCTACTGCACGAGCTGCCACTAGGGGCCGTGACCTGCTGGGAGCCTGCCGCATGAGTCTATCTCCACCATCAGGGGCCCTAGCAAAGACCGTAAAAGTTCCTCTTGTCCCGGATCTCTTGTGATCAACTGTTCCACAGAACCTTCTGAAAGTTTTCATTCCACTACACTTTTTACTTTTGTAATCACCTAATCCACTGTATTTTACCCCTGTTATAATCCATTAATGTATTTTATGTTACGTAGCAGCACCGTGGATTATATATTACAGAGATGTATTACGGCTGGCTGTAATTGATTGCATACCTTTGCTTTAATCTGTTCTCAGTGTGACTTAATCTTTTTCTTTGCAGCATCTTGTTATCAGCTAAAAGCTTCTTGCTCTCGGCCAATTGCTTTTCATGAAATGCATATGCCACAATGACATATACAGCTAAAAAAAAAGGGACTGAGAAAGGTTACAAAATACTGAGAAGCCACATATTTATATGTCAATATTTTTTTTAAATAATATTCTGACTATACAAATATTTAAGAACAGCAAAAAAAATCAATAATAGCATGTGATCTAAAGTGCCTATCACACACTGACCAAACACTCCTTATATTTTATATTAACACAAGGCAAATGTTCCTGAGAAAGAAGGAGAAAAACAGGCAAGTAAAATGTCAATGATTATTTCTACAAATGCTCACACATGCAGAGACATCAGTATCGCCAGCTGCACCTCTCACTGACAGCTTCAGTGATAAGCCAAAATTGAAGTCACTGTCTCACCGAGAGCTGGAACAACGAACGATGTAATTGGTATTTTAATCGTACCGTAAGGTCTTGACTAAGGCCTAACGTACAATCCTCCATAACGAAGGAGCTCAAAGGAGTGTGTGCTTAAAAGTTAACCTAGGGTTCAGGTCATGTAAATTTGGGGTGCAGTCTCCGATATTAGTATTTTAGAAATACAGTCAGCTGAAAGATGATTTCCGGCTGCCTCTATTTAAAAAATAATAGTATTATGAATTTTTTTGAATGAATGGGTAAGCATGCTGTTTAGCATGCTTACCCATTCATTCATTTGAAAATCGCTGCCACTGTACACCAGACCCGCTGGACACGCACTGAACTGGAGGTGAGTACTAGGGTCAGGCTGTGGGGAAGGTAGTCTTAGGGTCAGGCTGCAGGGAAGGGAGTCTTAGAGTCAGGCTGCGGGGAGGGGAGGTTTAGGGTCAGGCTGCAGGGAGGGGAGTGTTAGGGTCAGCTGCAGGGAGGGGACATTTAGGGTCAGGCTGTGGGAGGGTAGTCTTAGGGTCAGGCTGCAGGGAGAGTAGTGTTAGGGTCAGGTTGCAGGGACGGGAGTCTTAGGGTCAGGCTGTGGAGAGGGGAGACTTAAAGTTAGGCTGCAAGGAGGGGAGTTTTAGGTTCAGGGCAAGGGATTGTTAGGGAAGGGATTGTTAGGGATGGGGTAATGGAAGGAGAGGATTAGGAGAAGGGTTAGGGGTAGAGCAATACTCACCATTTGCCGCTGCCTCCTCGGCGTGGAAGAAGCAATTGATTTCCAAGGCACTTTGGAAATACATGGTAGAGAACGGCCCTTTCGAAACACCCCATAAATTCTGTACATGCGAGAGGATTACACTACCCTCACCTGTACAGAATATAGGATAACACTTGGCATAACTTTGCGTCTGCTGCAGAGACACACAAGTGCTGTGTATAGGTAGTTCCAGAGCAGTTCCTAAGTTTGAATTCCATCCATAGAGTCCATGTTGTCCAATGCTAATGGTCCCCTAATTATTTATTTTAGTCGATGTTAGAATTTCCTGCAAAAAAAAAAAATGCTCCTTTCATTGTTCTGCTAAAATAATTCAGACGATTCAGCTGTAATAACACAGAGATATGAAGAAAAAGAAATCTAATTGTAGTCTGATTTGCTGCGCACAGTATGTACTTATCACCCCTCTCTCACCAGTCGCCTCCACAAATTGTATTAATCTAATGCACAGCTCCTCTCTCTTGAAATAATCAAGTTCTTGGTTTGGCTCCTCTACAAATGCATCAGACAGAAGCCACAATAATTGCTTTGTAGGTCACTAGTGCATTAAATTCAAGGTTTTCTTTTGCAATTAGACATTAGGATTTAAGTTAACAGAATGCTAGGTACAAGCTGATGTATGAGAGCATCTATTAGAAAATATTATGCTGCTGTTTGAGGAGCGAGAAGCCTGCCTGGTTTTCTAAGCATTGATTTTCAAAGCATCTTGCAGTTGTAACTGGAGTTAGAACTGGATTGGATTTTTGCAGGATGAGCTAGCTAGAATGCATGGTGAGATATGCAGGATGGGTCTGATCCAGACCTACGCAAATAATACGCCCTTGTGCGTAGCATATTTACGCCACCGTACCTACGAAGCACTCCCCTGGGCACTTCCCTCAGTCGTTCGTATTTAAGGCTTCATACGCCAACCAAACCCTACCCTAACTTTTCTGAGCGTAACCACGGGCGTCCGTAGGCTCCATGCGTAGTTACGGCGCTTAGCACGCCCATACTGTACAATTTACATGCCTCACCCCGCCTCTGAAGCGTAATTACGGGTTTCGTATGTCTGTCATGCCCCTTCGTTCGTAGTTACACTGTGGACCTTAGTCTCGTAAGTACGTTCAGAGTATCTGCTCGTAATATCTGCCGTGCGCATTCGCAGATCATGGATACCAGCGTTTTTGGGATAAATATAAGGATATCCTAAATCTTAAACTAAATTAAGGGCAAATAGGGTCTAGGGTCAGTATTTAAATAAACAAATGGGCAGACTGGATGGGCCATGTGGCTCTTATCTGCCGTCACTTTCTAAGTTTCTATGTTTTACTACCTGTAGGTGTGAAAGTATGGTGTAAAGTGTTTCTTTTCCGAAGTTCCTGTGACTGTGAATGGACCAGACGGCTTATTAAACTACAATTCCCAACAGGGTCGTAACTACAGGAAGTGCAAGGGGCGTGGCAGCTACGAGCCAATAGGAAAGGGAGAGGAGGTCCTGGCACCTGCTCCCTTCTCACCGTAAGCAAGGTATCAGAGGCTGACAGCTTTAAACAGCAAGAAAAAAAGAAAAGGACTCGGCACTAGTGAAGAAACTCAAGGGACCACTATCTAGAATTTTAAGACGGTGCTCCGAGAAATAAAGATAAATATTTAAATATAAATTCTGCATCAAAATGTATACATCTTGGTGCAGAGAAAGATTTCTCATTGGGCACTCCGGGTCTCACTTAATCCTCATGTCAATTAAATGAAAAATGTCTTTATTGATATGCATTAAAATGATGCAAAATTGGATACCTGCATGCGAAATATTATAAAAACTAAATTTATTTTTAAATCCCGCAGTGTAACACCGAAAATTAATTAAAGAAAAATCAATTGAGTCCTACTATTGACTCATATTATTCTCCTCTGAGGGTCTAGCCAATACACTATCACCCACTATCCCATTTGTGAAATCTATCATTAACCAACAATTGATCATTTTGAATTATTTATAAACAATTATTATAATATCTATACGTCATACCAATATTGTGTTGAACTGTAGGGTTGATAGATTAGTGTTAATAACTGGTTTACCCATTATTACAGATTATATTGTCAATAATAGGACTCAATTGATTTTTCTTTTAATTAATTTTAATTGACATGAGGATTAAGTGAGACCCGGAGTGCCCAATGAGAAATCTTTCTCTGCACCAAGATGTATACATTTTGATGCAGAATTTATATTTAAGCTTTAAACAGCACTCAGAAACTCTGAACTGGAAATGGTGGTAAAACGTAGACGTGTAGAGTAATGCTGGATACACACTGGGGCTTTTTCTGACGATAAATGTGCAGTTCACATGATTAAATGAGATTTTCAGTAGACATCTTACTGTGTGTACTGTCCAAAGATGCTGCAGAATCTTCTGAAACAGCCAAAGATTGTGTGTTTTGTTTTTTGGGATCTCCTAATTTTGCAATTAGCGATGTCGCAATGTCTTTAGAAAACTTCACTGTGTACAGATGCACGATATTCACTGCAACCATTCCCATTCATATTTTTGCATAGCACCACCTTGTGGGCTAGCTTATAATTGCAACAAATGTTTATGGAAACAGTTTCTGAAAGCATTCACAGGAAACTATGGAGCAGTGTGGACGGGGGCATCGTTAAGCCGGTCAGGACTAGAATCTTTAATATACACCAGCCAGAGGGCTGCTGAAGGCTGACACTCCACAACTTGTTGCAAACATTTGGGGTGGTATTTAGCTGCCTAAATGGAATTCAAAAGGTATGGAAATGTATAGAAGTAAAAACATTTTATCAGTTTCACCTTTTAGTTCAAATAATCCGTTATTTCACTATAATAGAAGCTTTGGTTGCTGAATGGGTGACATTGACTCACAGCACAATTATATGTACTGGTAGCATAATATTAGTTGATATAATTTTGAATTTCATTTTTGTTGAATTGGAAAGCAAAACTATCTAACCCAAACTAAAGTATTTGAAATTGGTATTTTCACAAATTAGTAGATTTGGCATGCTTCTAAATGCAATTTAGGTAACCTGGGTAAGCCATTGAGTAACCTGGTTTTAATAACTGGATAAAAGACCAAAATGTGTCCAAAACCTTGGGCACTTTTGATTTTCGTTAAGTTGTATGCCAGGAATATCATGTCAGTTGTCTATTGTAGGCTATTGGAAACTAGACAGTCGGCATATTGTGTTCTTTCTCTCATGGGCTTGGGATATAAACAATATGATAAAAAAGCCAGCAGTCAGTGTTTAGAGTGGTGGATGCATAATTTGATCCAAACACAGTGCCAGATGATACAACATGATTATTTGTTACTAGTGAAAGTAATTACAATGACTGTGGCCACAAAAAAATTACATTTTGCATGCATGGTCAATCATGAGCTATAACTACCCCGCTATGTTTTTATGGCTTAGTTTTTGCAGAGAACATGAATATGTGATTCAAAGATATTTAACATCCCATCTATATGAACTAGGTTTGATTTAGTTTTAATTAAAAAAAATATGAGAGAGAACACTATTTTTGCTGAGACTACTCTCTTCCTTTACTAGCTGTCATTTGTGGCGCAGTTATGTTTTGGAGAGTCTAAAAACTGAGTCATTTACAAACTCCTTTGAATATTTGTTATTTCATAGTTCTATATAAAACCATGCCATGACCGATACATGGAGTGACCCATGTATTATGTTCATATAAGCAAGAGAATACTTGCAACTATCTAAGCTTCTCAACCTATGTTCACAAATACAGAACCATATGACAAGTATGAAAATAAGAGAATAACTGGTAGAAATTTCCACCTGGGCAAAACCATATTGAAATGCAAACGAGGCAAAGTTCATCTCTTGGAAACAGTACTTAAGTTTAGAAAACAAGTATAAATAACGGTTTAAAGTTGAAGCTGGTCACTATCTTTGTGCATTAAGTAAAAGCAAATTATTCTCCCTACAAGTGAAGAATAAAATTAATTTGACTATCCCTGAAAATCAACATGGTTTTGCACAGCTGAAAAGCTTCACTTGTTTTTCATACTCCGTATACGGTCCAATGACAGCAATCACAACAACAGATTTATTATATAGTGCCAGCAAATTTCATCATACTTTAAAATCTGAAGTAAATTTTTTGAAAACCAGACAGGGTAATAACAGACAGACTGCTGAGTAAGAGGGTCTTGTTTGCAAGCTTACAATGTGTCATGGTCCTCTACTAGTAATTTATCCATCAATTACTATTTGTCCCAATATTGATATACATGGTTATATGACTAAAAAAATTAGTTATTTACTTGTCCTATTTAAAAGATACTTAAAACTTAGAGCATAACAACCTAGTGTATCCCTGTGAATGCAGTACATAAGAACCTATTAAGAAAATGTGGACAAGGTGGAATACACATTTAGAAAATATCACAAATTAGAAGTTTTTATTAATGAATGAGTAAGTATGCCGAAATTACTTATTTGCAACTTTATTATTCCGAAACCCGTTGCCTGCCGCAGAGCTGCCGCCACACCGGACAGGTTAGTGGGGACTCTTAAGGTTAGGCTATGGGGAGGGGAGTTTTAGGGTTAGGCAGTGGGGAAGGGAGGGTTAGGATCAGGCTGTGGGGAAGGGAGGGTTAGGGTCAGGCTGTGGGGAAGGGTAAAAGAAGGGGAGGGTTAGGGTAAGGATTAGGGAAAGGGTAGTTGTTAATTGTCATACTTACCATTTGGAGCACCGTGTTCAGACAAAAATCAGCTTTCGGCTGTGTGTCGACCCGCAGAATGCATCCCATTCTTTAATGACCATCCCACAGTCTGGTAATGCTATTTCGCATCACAACATGAACATATTTGACATCAACAGCATTTTCCTAAAGTCATAAATTTACAAGACCAAAAATGTCGTCTCGCCACTTGTTATAATATATTAAATGTGACCTGGGTATTTGGGCCTGATCCAGAGCTACGACGGTGCCGTCCGACGGGCGAATGCGTACGTTCGCCCGTGCGTATAAACATACACGACCCTGACACTCCCATTGTAAAGTACCTGCTTACGGCGGCTATACCCTACACTGGGTACGACCGTCGGCCGTACGAAATTTCGCACAGAATACGCTGAGCATACGGGCTTAGCACGCCCATACTGTACAATTTAAATGGCTATCCCCGCCTCCGTGTAGTAAAACGAGCGCCCAGGCGACCGTCGTAATGAACGTACGCCCCTCGAGCGAATATTTCGCTCACAATACGACCGCTATTCGCTCATGACGTCCAGGCGACCGGAAGCTGTCATACTGGACATGCGCGGTGCGAATTTTTTCACGAATTTTCGCTTACGACGATCGTACGCTCGCTTGCGGTCGTAGCTCTGGATCAGGCCCTTTGTCTCTATAAACATTGCTTTAAATAAAAGGGCTTTAATTTGGGGTCCAGGAGTATTGGTGAGAATCATGAGGCTGCCTAATAGAGGTCCTATAGAAGGACCTGATTCACAGTTAAGAATCTGTGGCGGGGGTTTAGGTGCGATTATTTAGGAAGGGATAGACTGCGCATGCGTAGTAACTTTTATACGCAATCTACTTTGGACTTAGGAACGGGAATGCTGCGAATCACCACTAAACCACTGAACCTAATGGGGTAGATCAAGAACTACGTTTGCCGTACGTTTACTCGCGTAGCGTATTTATGTGTGCGTACCTTCTATACACTCCCCTAGTAACACCCCTTGAATGTACGTATTTTGTCAAGATACGCTTTCCAAACCCTACCTTAACTTTTGCCAACGTAACCGCAGTGATCTGCACACGTACGTATGGGCAACACGTATTTACGCAGCTAAGCACGCCCATACTGTACACTTTAAATACAAACCCCCGCCTACTTAACGTATTTCAGACGTATTTTGGACTCACGTAAAATTGGCACGCCCACACATAAGTATTTACGTGACACATACGTGAATGGCCCATACGTTCACATTTACGCTATGTTACTGAGCGTATTTTCTATGGTGCGCATGCGCAGTACTTACCAAAAGGCGATTTTACGTCTCCACCACGCGTAAATTCGCTCACAAGCGTTGTTCTGGATCTGACCCAATGTCATTAGGGTTGAAGCAATTTGCGCAGGAAGGAGCGTGCCAGGAATAATTAAGTCAGATGCAGATAAGAAGATTGGGTGGAGGGAGGCATTTAAATGAGCAAATATGGATGCAGTTACGCAGTTAGATGCCCTACGCACACAACTACGAACCTAAGGATAAGGGCACTCGTAAGTCTCTTCAAAACCTAAAAACCAGGGGCGTGCCGAGGAAGATGCCTTGCTACTAGTACGGAACGATTTCTTAAGTGTGAATCAGGCCCGAAGTGTATATCTGAGATTAGTGATTTCCTTGAAATACAAAACAAATTCCTAATTTAAAGAGTAGAGTTTTCTCTTATTAAATGGGTCTTCAGAGTTATCAGTTATGGAAACTTTAACCTAATCCTTTCAGAAATGTTGTTTTGTCTTAATTTGGCAGATGAGGCACATGCCTGGTGTTGCCACTTACTGGATGTCAATGACAGGGCAGTACAATGGCCATTCCTGTACTAGGCCTGACCTTCTAATTGTCCTTGGTGTCCATCTTCAGTCACAGAGGTTCTAGAGGCCAGCGTGGATTCCTGACTCTAAGTCCCAGAGGGACCGCAGAATGTCATGACAAGGAAAGGCAAGCAATAAAGATGTACCCAGAGGTGGCTTGACTCCTAAATATGACCCTGTCCTCAGAATTTTTCATGTCTTAAAGCCTGAATCAAGCTTTAATGCAAGCCCCAGCACTGCAAAGACCAGAAGACATGATAGACTGTAGCACATGTACATTACCAAACAATCCACTGCTGTATCTGGACGGAGAATTATTATTATAATAGATAATGGTGAAAGATCTTCAGATTCACAGCATTTCAAGAAATGGAGGAATATTAAGTGAATAACCATAAAATATAAATGATTAACAATGACATCCTGATATAGTAACCTGGCCCATGAACAGAGAAAAGAATACATTACATCATACTGCACATCACAAGAGGCTTTTGCTTGAATTTGGAAATGTTTGTCTCTTAGCTCATGCATGCAGCATCCAAATGAGATAAAGTCCCACAGCATTTCTCTTTATCATTTACCAAGCATCTGATGCCGTGTTCTCCATTCAGTAATCTCAAACTGTTTTCCCCAAAGACTGAATGAAAGAATGAAAAGCAGAGCAGTGTCTGACTATTTTTATAGACTCCAGAGGGCAATCGTTCCACCACAAGGGA
>WWET01001256.1:381991-395576 GCA_011038615.1 Limnodynastes dumerilii
TATAATGTTCCCTCCTGTACCTGTCACCCTCCAGTATATACACATGTCCTCATGTTCTATTACACCTCTTCCTTTATATAATGTCCCCTCCTCTAGCCGGTCACAACCCTTGATATATGTGGAAGCTGCGATCATGTCCCCCCTCTCCCTTCTCTGCTCCAAGCTATACATGTTTAGTTCCTCTAGCTTTTCTTGGTATGTTGTGTGACACAGGCCATGGACCATTTTAGTTGCTCTTCTTTGCACAGTCTCTAATGTATTTATGTCTTTCAGGAGATATGGCCTCCAGAACTGAACACAGTTATTCTAGGTGAGGTCGTACCAACGACCTCCTGTACCTTAAAAAAATAGTTAAAAGTCAAGAAGACAGCGCCAATATAATAGATACAAATGTTAATATTGGGACTAATTAGGATTAAAAAAGCGGCTCCTGTACCTGGTTACACCCTTTGATATATGTGAAAGCTGCTATCCCCCCTCTCCCTTCTCTACTCCAAGCTATACATGTTTACTTCCTCTATTCTTTATCTATATGTTGTGTGACACAAACCATGGACCATTTCAGTTGCTCTTCTTTGCACAGTCTCTAATGTATTTATGTCTCTCTGGAGATAAGGCCTCCAGAACTGAACACAGTATTCTAGGTGAGGTCGTACCAACGATCTATTAAGTGACATCACTACTTCTCTCTTTCTGCTACTAATTCCTCTCCCTATGCAACCAAGCATCTGAGTTGCCTTTCTCATAGCTTTGTTATATTGCTTGGCTACCTTTAAGTCACATGAAATAATGACTCCAAGATCCCTTTCCTCTTCCTTCTTAGATCTCTTTCCTTCTCAGTAGTTTCTAAAGGTTTTGAGGTTTTTTGTCCAATGTGCATGATTTAGCATTTTTTGGCATTAAACTGCAGTTGTCACACTCTTGACCATTCCTCTAATCTACAAGGATCATCACTAATTTTGTATACACCTCCTGGTGTGTCTACCTTGTTACATATCTATGTGTTATCTGGAAAAAAGGATTCTACTTACTACAACCCTATCCTGTAACCAAGATCGTATCCATGGACTGATTCACAGTTAAGATTAAAATTGCAAACTTACCTTAATATATACGCACATGAAAAATCCGCAATACCGAATCAGAGAAAAGAATGAACCCAGTTAACCACCTCCCCCTGTGTCGGGAGTGCTACGTAAGGACGTAAGCCTTTCTTGTGTATAATTAGGTACATGAAGACTTTATTATAATCTGTTGTGCATTTAGGTGCTTAAAATTGCTTATGATTCAAAGATATGTAACTAAAGGCACTGATTAGGCTTTGCAAAAGTAAAGAAATGTTTATTACTAAAAACACCAAACTTGGAAACATAACAAGGTTAAAGTCTTGCACAAAATGTGAAATCAGGAAAAACGAGCTTTTATTTGTTTTATTTATAAACACATATCGATTGATTATAAACATTCAGGTGTGGCCTGAACTAAGTAAGAGAAGACACCTCACAGCGAACAATGCGGTTCTTCAACATACGAGTGGTTGATGGCTACTTTAACTTTTCCCGTGCGGATGTTAGTTTATGCAAAGCTCTCATACTTGTGAATCAGTCCTAACTCTAGAGGAACGCCCGCACTGTACGTTAGTAGCCCATGTGCAGCTCATTTGCCCCTCTAGCCACGCACGCGGGACTCATTCTGTGCCAATCCATGAATCAGTTATAATTCTGATGTCCGTGTATGTGAATCAGTCGGCCAGGGTTTCCGTGCATAGATTTGTGTTCTGGGCTTGCGCAGTTTATCTGATAAAAGATTCTACACTTAAGTGTGAACACGGTCCCATGCAACTATCTTTGAATCCCATCCCAAAGTTTCCAGCTTATTTAACAGTCTTCGATGTGGTACAGTGTCAAAAGCCTTGCTAAAATCTAGATAAGCTATGTCTACAGCTCCCCCTTTATCTAATACTTTACTGACCCAGTCAAAAAATTCAATAAGATTTGTTTGACATGATCTACCCCCAGTGAATCCATGCTGCTTGGGATCCTGTAAGTTACTGGATTTAAGATACTGTACAATTTGTTCCTTTAACAGTGTTTCCAGTAATTTCCCTACTACTGATGTGAGACTCACTGGTCGGTAATTTGACGCTTCTTCCCTACTTCCACTTTTATGCAGAGGGACGACATTTGCTATTTTCCAGTCCTCTGGAATCTCCCCAGTAATTAGTGACTGGTTGAATAATTCAGTTAATGGTTTTGCCAGCACCCCTCTAAGCTCTTAGTATCTTAGGATGTATCCCATCTGGTCCCATTGATTTGTCCACTTTTAGCTTTGAAACTTCTTTTAATACCTGCTCCACAGTGAAAGTAGTAGTAATTGCCTCCTTTGTATTCATAGTCTTCCCATTTAAAAGTGAACCCTTCCCCTCTTTCCTTTGTGAATATTGAACAAAAACAATTGTTACGATGATCCATAGACTTTCACCCTCAACAAGAATCCCACTGTCCTGAGCCTTACTATACCCTCTTTAGCCAATACATATCCCTCCCACCATGTGCATCTCATATGCATAGTGAGTGGGCCACACCTATCATACATAAAAAAATCTGCATGGAACTCTGGATCGGGGGGATGAGGTTCTGATGTAGATTTCCATGTAATGCTCATATGCACTACAGACTGATAGGAGACTTACATATATGGCGTACATACGTCTCCTATCGTTATTCATTCTAGATTCATCCCATAATCATGTTCTAGATAATGTATATAAACTAGAAGAACTAGCTGAAGATTAAAAATAAAACACCTATCTTCAGATGTTCAGGCCCGGCCGCCAATGTCTGATCAGTCTGATGAGCGCAGGGGGAGCGAGAGATGAAACCGTTCGTCCTGGACCTGAAATTCTCTCTGAAATATAACTTATTTATTCTTTCTTTCAGTTCTCCACGTAATGCATTAGTTATTATTCACTTGTCACAGTCAGAGACATATTATTTTCTCTCCATCTACTCTATGAAATCGTGCTTCAATGTATCATTTATGAGAATTTAATGCTAGGGGTTTTATAGCTATGAATATCTGCATTACGGACTTTGTGATGTAGATTTTGTGGGGCGATTATTCCACATTTTGTTATAGAATATTCTTTTTATTATTATTTCTGTCTTCTTTATGAACATGTTACAGTTACATTATAATGGTTTAGCTATTTTATACCTGAACGCATCCTGTTCATCTGAGCGTAAAAACTGTAAGCCAATCATGGGATTCAAAGGCGCTCGCAGCTTTGGATACCTATACACAGGGCCGCCATCAGGGGAGGAAGACTATTGGGACTGTTGTCCCGGCCCAGAGAGAGAGGTGGTCTGCTGAGACTCACCTTATCTCACCTGCATCAGGTATCACATAGAACTCCCTGTGCATTAACCCCCTGTAGATCATTACTGCAGCTCTGGAGACCTATACACAGGGGAGACCGTTGAGACTTTTGTCCTGGGCCCGGAGTCGGGGGGGCCGCTGCAACTCACCTTATCTCACCTACATCAGGTATCTACCGCTGATATGTGGAGCTCCCTGTGCATCAATCCCCTGTAGATCATAACCGTAGGTCTGCCTCACTCCACCTTTATGTAATGTCACATAGGGCTGAATGTTGCAACTCATTTCATGCGTCCCAAAAGTCTTGGTGGTGGCCCTGCCTATACAAGGGGTGTGGGGCTCCGGTTCGAACGGCCGATTTTCGATTTCGATTGCATGTACCTCGATGAGGCATAGCAGCCGATCCACGGACCACCAAAAGCTCCGTTCAGCTAAATTGTAAGTAAAAATAGTCCCTTCCCTAATTCTAACCCTAACCCTCCCCTCTCACTACCCTAACACTATCCCTCCTTTTCTGGCAGCCTGACCCTAACCCTCCCCTCTCACTACCCTAACCCTCCTTTCCTGGCAGCTTAACCCTAATCCTCCCTCCCCTGCAGCCTGACCCTAACCTTCCCTCCCCAGCAGCCTGACTCTAACCCTGACCTGTACAGATAGGTTACCCACCTGTTCCTCGACCGGCGAGCAGTGGCGGAGGTGCGGCAGAGGGATATCGCAAACAGCAGAAGGACAACGGTAATTGTGAAAGTGAATGGGTAAAGTATGCCAAATGGCATACTCACCCATTCACAAAAAAAAATTGAAAGTGGTAAGTATTCGAAAATAGAACTTTCAAAAATGAACTTTCGGAAGTCCCATTTTCAGCAAATACACTCTCGTACCAGAGAGTGTAACCGCCATACAAGTATGACAAGAAATATACAGTCATCTATACTGGAAATAATCATTATGATTTGTGTGAGTATTTTAATGACAATGGGCCTGATCCAGAGCTACGAAATTGCCCGATTTCGAGCGAGCGTACGACCGTTTTTTGCGTATTTTCGTACGAAAATTAAGTGGTAAGTATTCGAAAATAGAACTTTCAAAAATGAACTTTAGGAAGTCCCATTTTCGGCAAATTCACTCTGGTACCGGAGAGTGTAACCGCCATACAAGTATGACAAGCAATATACAGTCATCTATACTGGAAATAATCATTATGATTTGTGTGAGTATTTTAATGACAATGTGAAGGCACTAGCAGGACGTTAGATTTCATTGCAAAAGCAGCATTACCACAACCCTATGCAACTGCAATGTCTAAAAGAGGTTGTGGAGGGTCAGCCTTTAGCAGCCCCACAGGGACTTAAACACAGAACCTGTGGTCGGTGCCCCCCATATAGTGACTCTCACTGTTTAATGTTATGACCACCTATTGCATAAAAGCCTAGAAGGTGGCAGGTATCTCATCTTATATTTGTTAATGTGTAAAATTTATGTTTCTGCACTTTATTTGACAGCTAGAATGGTTACTGGATAACGGCAGTGTTGCTGGGGTACTTTTCCCTTTGTTTCTCTGCAGATCCCCCCGGCCTTTCATGCACCTGTTTATAATAACCTATAAAGGAATTTGAGCAACCCCCATTTTGTGTCATTCAGGACCGGATCCTGACCTTCACGCACGCGAGGTCAGGCAGTCAGCACGGAAGAAGGCAGTGAATTTCCCTGTCACTCTTCTCTCTTGTGTGGACTTTAGATGAATTACGCTTCCATAAGGCATTCTTTAGTCACACGTGCGTATCATCGGTCCGTATTGCCCAGGTCCAAAGTCTGGACCTTTACCGGCGTTGTTATGTAATGTTTCTTTGTGTTACTTCTGCCTTTTTCTGTAGTGAAAAATGCATCTATTAGAGTAATACACAACTATAGCATTTTTATATCACACACTGCTTTAGATAAGACAAAGTGAGGCTCTATTACAACTCATTTTATAAACTCCTATCCCCACATAATAGTCCTTGAGGCTCAATTTATACTGTAGCTCATCAATCTGTAAAGGTCTTCAGAGCAGCCCGAAAAATATGGTAGAAAAATTTGAGTGAGTTTGATGTTCTAGTTGGCAGATTTCCCAATTTCTATCAAACCTTGTACTTGCAACCACCTCATGGCCGCCTGAGTGATTTTTATGAGCCTCATTAAGTCAGCCCTCCGCTGCTTGAACAGAATCCACACTGCGTTCAAAAAGCTGCATTTTAAGTCTCCGAGGATTCTCATTTCCATGAAAGTTGCTAAAAGCGAGTGAGAGCATTCTGTCCATAATATATCTCTATTAGTGGGACAATGCAGCCATTGGATTCTACTGCTTTCTGTAGATCTTTCTGATTTGTCTTCTTCTCTTCACTGCCAAAACAAAGCTGTATTTGGAAGGAGGTATTATCTAGGAATTTTTAAGATATATTTCAAATGCTATTGGATCCCCGAGCAATGAGACTTACTGATCCACAATTACAGGGTTGCGATAGCTACTAAACCATGTGACCTCTGGGCTAACCCCTCTCCCTAAACAATAGAGAAAAAAATAAAGGTGGCCGCGTTAGAGTGAATTGGGAATATAGATAAATGGATAGGGATGGCAAAAAATTAATGTTATAAGTGGTTAAAAAATGCAAAACATTTAATCTAAAACACATAAAAAATACACATGTAAAAAAACAAATAATTAGCATTTTTGAACCACTTGTAACATTAATTTTTTGCTATGCCTATCCATTTAGCTATCTTCCCAATTCATTATAGCGCAGCCACCTTTATTTATTTCTCTTTGTTTTCTTTGCTTTTCCTAAACAATAGACTTCTGATAGACAGAACTTTAGTTTTATGACTTCTGTGAACTTAAAATCAGGGTTGCCGACTCTCCCAGAATGTCTAGGAGACTCCCGAAATTCGTGCAGTTCTCCCGGTATCCCGGGTATACTAGTGTTGCTAGGGACAGGGACAGGGAGGGACTTGAAGACGCAATTTGCGCCATCAAGCCCTGTCATGATTCCTATTAAAGCTAAAAACTGGTAAGTATTAGACAGGGGGTGGGGCTTAATGTCGTGATTTACATAAATTGTGTCATTAAGTCCCTCCCCCTGCATGCATCTATAGCTTCCCTCCGGCAACCCAGATTAAAATGTCTTAGAAAGACCAAACCGGTGCACAGAGAGAGGACGCAACGTTACCGAACATTGTAATACCAAAGCACTCCGAGTGCAGTATGTGAGTGCAATGTTCTGAGCATCAATAGTAACTTACCAAAACTAAATTACTGAATTTCCCCATGCCCCATATTGACAAAAAATTTGATGATTTTCAAACTCGTTTGGATGCAGTTCTTACTAAGATTGAAGCATCTGCCCGGCGTCGTTACGGCAACTCCCGATCATGATCGTAGGTGGGCGGGGGGAGGTAGTTTAATGAGGGTAGGAGGGCGGGCTAAGCGGCCATATGCTCCTGTGCGAGCGTATGGCCCCTTCCTTACGCCGGCTGAAGTTAGGGTAGCCTTCAGCCGGCGTAAGGAAGGGACCATACGCCCGCACAGGGGGAGTGTCAGGGTAAATAAACGCCGATACGCTGTGCTTTAGTAAGCACAGCACATCGGCGTAGGTCTGGATCAGGCCCCTAGACTTTAGAGCCAAGGATAAGGTTCTAAGAGCTTTTCGTCAGGCCTCCAGTCTCGTGGTGGATGGGAAATCTATTCTGATATTCCAGGACTACTCTACTGAGGTCACTCAAAAACCTAAAGCGTTTTCTGAGGTTTGCCAATGTCTCATTAACCGCAACTAACGCTTTGTACTCCTCTATCCAGCTAAGCTGAGAGTGGTTGACAACGGCACTATATATTTCTTTACTGACCCAATGCAGGCTAAAGAATTCTTACAATGACATAACCACCCGTAATTTCAACACCCACCGCGTCTCGCAAAGTCTACTTGGTAATATCATTGACCAGGTTTTTGGCGTATACGTGGTTAAGTACTAGATGGGGATAGCTAATTTTCCTAGATATATCTAACTCTTTTCAATATCACTTGCTAAATACACCTCTTTGTTTACTGAACTGCTTAAATATTTATAGCAAAGGTGTAAGAAGTTCTTTGCTAGTGTCCCTGAACTACTGTTTTATGTTGGAAACATTAGTTCACCTACTGTTAAGCTCATGGTTTTGTCCTGGGTGCTTCCCGGTATACATACTGGGAATCACCAAAAAAAAAACCTAAAAATTGTACTCAATGTCATAATATTCTAATGCTTATATTCAAAGTGAAGTGGAAGCAATTCAGGTAGTTTCACTGTGTTCTCTCTGCTGTCATTGCATGTAACCTTCCATATGGCTAACTTATACTTTCTTCTAAATTTGGAATTATCTGCTGCAGGTGCACTGTCTAGAGGGATGGGATGACAGCACAATCACACAATACCCATACTCCCCTCCTTTTAAAAATTACCTCTTGGAATGTTGGTGAACTGAACTCTCCAGTTAAATGGCATAAAGTGTTACACCATCTTAGGAGAACAAAATCCGATATTATGTTTTTACAAGAAACTCATGGGAGGGAGGGTGAGGGATCTTCGTTGAGAGCTGGTTGGCTTCAGAGTTGCCAATCTGTCTCCTAGCATAGTAAGTCTAGAGGGGTAGCCATTTTATTTCATAAAAATCTCCAGTTCTATATTTTAGATGAAGTTAGAGATAAAGGGGGTAGATTTCTTCTTCTGGATGTGGAAATCTGGAAGGCCAAATATACATTGCTTAATATCTACGGGCCTAATTCCAATCAAAATGATTTCTAGCAATTTATTTTCCAGTTTCTGGCCACATCACCATTTAATTATTGGAGGAGACTTGAACATAGTGGCTGATCCTAGTATTGATAAATCTCCTGCACCAACCATGCCTTCACATCTTATGAGTCGCAGTTTCTCCCTTCTTCAGTCTACCCTTCAGGTCACCGACTCATGGCGGCTTTTTAATCTGACATGGCGGCTTCCACTCGCAGGTCCACCGCTCATTCTCCCGTATTGATTATATCCTAATATCGGACGGTTTATTGCAACACACAGTGGGAGGGCATAAAGGAGACATTATAGTATCCGACCATGCTCCTGCTTCAGTCACAATTTGTTCTGCTGCTCTTCCTTTGCGTGATTGCTTTTGACGTTTCCCCAGTTATTTATTCAATTCGGTTGATTTTAAATTACAGATGGCTGTCAACATGTTGACAACCCGGTGTTGCTGTGGGAGGCCTCCAAGGTGGTCATGCGGGGTCATATGATCCAATACGTGGCCCGTCAAAAAATCGTAATCAGGTACAATATGACACTCTCCACGCGGACATGATGGAGGCCTCGACGGCTTATGCGTCTGATCCCACTGATGCATCCTTTGACTTATATTTACAGGCGCGTAGGCTAGTGGAGGCCTTCCTTACCACCCAAGCCAGAACTGGGATGGACAACACAAATATTTTCTCTGGGGTAATAAAACGAGGAAACTGCTGCCCACTATATCTAAAACCTGGACAAAGGTTGGACAGTGTTACGTCACCACTATTAGGCACAGGGAATCCAATCAACTTCTCACACGCACCATAGACATACAGGCACACCTTACTGAATACTACACTGCATTATATAAAGCGGTTCCACATGATCAATCCCTACAAACTTCGCTCATACACTCTGCTAGAATGCCCACTTTATCCTTAGAACAAAATACGGAGTTAACAGCTGATATCACGACTGATGAAATCAACTGGGCTATTGCCTCTCTCCAGCTGCACAAAACACCGGGCCCGGATGGCCTATCTGGTGAATATTACAAGCTACTCCAGCCTGAACTGGTCCCCTCCCTTCTTGAGTTATAACGCTCCATTATGACGACACAACCATTAAACCCCTCTTTCAATCTGGCCTATACGACCCTTATTCCAATACCAGAGAGGGACCCCCAGACTGTAGAGGCTTATAGACCTATATCTTTGATCAATGTAGACTATAAACTATTATGTAAAATCATGACTAACAGACTACAGCACCTTCTAACAGAGCTTCTTACTGATCATCAGTTGGGATTCATTAGGGGGCGACAGTCTGTAAAGGCAATTAGGTCAGCCATAGCTGCATCACTAATTTCTCATCCAGATCCAAAAACTAACAATATGTTGCTCAGCCTAGATACCACTCGGGCCTTCGACACAGTAACGTGGTCCCACCTAATGGCGGTACTGGAATACAGGAATTTTAACCCTCTTTTTATACGATTTATCAATTACTTGTACACTGATCCACAGACATCCCTGCTTGTTAATGGTACCACGAGACCCTTGATATCTATGGAAAGTGGTAGACGGCATTGATGCCAACTTTCCCTGTTGCTGTTCAATCTGGCTCTTGACCCTCTGCTCCGCCTCTTAAAGAATCTCCCTTTGAGGGAATAAAGGTCGGCACTGCAAGCATAAATATATCTGCTTTCACAGATGATGTTTTGCTGTATATAGGGAATCCACGTTCCTCCTTGGGACTTGTCCTCAAACTTCTGGACGATTTTGGGAAGATATCGGGCTTTCGAGTGAACATGCAAAAATCAGTTGCACTATGCTTTCGGCCTCACTGTGTTCAACCTGAGTGGGTGGTGGACCTGCCTTTTACGTGGGCAAAATAATATTTCACTTACCTGGGAGATAAAATAAGTAAGAATCCTGCTAGGCTATACGAATTAAACATCTCCTCTGCCATCAGGAATCTGACGCCTTATAAAGATGATATCCTTCCCTAAATGCGTTTACTTGTTTCATGCTCTGCCCCTAATAATGTTTAGGAGGGATTCTCAGAATATTGATGCACTCTTTAGAAAATTCATCTGGGTAGGGAAGAGACCTAGAATTGGCCTCTTGAAGTTACAGCAACACAAGTCACATGGAGGGGTCAGTTTTCCCAATTTGTTACATTATAATTATACGTCGCTTCTCAGAATTGTTAGATTAAATTTTTAGAGAAATGTTTTTACGGATGGCCTACTGGAGGGGGGATTTCTATCTGGAATCTCCCTCGTTAGTTTCCTCCACCAGCATGACCGGGAGGTGCCCCCTTTGGTTAGGGATAATCCTTTGTTGTGGTCAACCAGGAAGGTGTGGCATCTGACTCGGCACAAATATCATCTGAATGCTCTTCATTCCCTATATCTTCCTTTCCTTGGAAACCCGGAATTTCCTTGGAATCCCCTCCCTTTACACTTTGGCGTAGGGAGGGGATGACATCTGTGAGGCAAATTGTAGACACTACCACGGGGAGACCACATACGTTCTCTATAGCTAGCGAACAATTTCCCTGCCTGAGAGGCCATCAGCTGGCCTATTTACAAGCCCAGCATTAAGCCCAACATATACACCTACTTATAGAAAGAATCCCCTAGATTCATCCCTTCAGAATGTCTCCACTTTTAAGAAAGCAATCTCTACGACCTGCAGGCTTCTGCAATCCCCTATTAAATATGAAGCTAGTGTATCAGGTCTTATCAAATGGACTCAATCTTTCCCTGAGCTTACATGTAGCGATCTCCTCAATGCTCTTAACTATTCTAGAAAAACAATAACATCATCACAGTATTTGGAGATGTACCTAAAGCTTTTCCACCACACCTACTATTCCCCACTCCGCCTACATCATATGGGAATCCAGACTTCTCACCATTGTCCCAGATGTGCAACGCCAGAAGTTAATTTACTACATTGTTTTTGGGACTGTCCCTTGTTGCGGTGCTTCTGGATGCAAATTAAAGGGTTTGCAGAAACGCATCTCCTTAGATACATTCCCTTTACTGCAGAATGGGCCATTTTTGGCATTTTGCAAATTGGTCAAAGAGTGCAAAACACCACTAAGAAGCTCCTATTAATTCTTAGCTCCGCTACGAGAAAGACAATTCTGCAGACCTGGGTTAGTCTCTCGATTCCCCCATCCACTCTGTTTAGGGAAAAGCTTCATTTTCTATTCAGAATGGATTGGATAGAGACACTTTTAGAAACTTTTAGAAAGATTGGAGTCTGGGAAGCATATATGGTAACACTTCCAAACACTACTAAACTTAAAATGCATAACTCCCTTCAATATACCACAAGGTATCTCATGCGCCAGGTTATGAACAATCCTCCGTTAATATATTTTTAAAATATTTTTTATTAGAAAATTCACATTGTTTACAATAATTTATACATTTAGGGCTGGATCCAGACCTTGTTAAGTGCATTAACTTACTTACACCTGGGATAAACCATGTTGATTTCAGGGGGAGTCAAGTTAATTGTATACTTTGCATGCAGGAATATATCTTTAAATTGCTTACTGCACACAGATACTGAGCAGCGTTACTATCACACTGTTATTTAGACTAGACCTAGGAAACATCACCTCTCAACTCTAGTACTCTTTGAAACAGATATGAAATATGACTCCCCTGCAATCAACATGGTTTAGCCCAGGAGTAACTTTCCTCTTTTATTTCTGAATCTGGTCCTACCACCCAATACATACAGCATCCTAGAGACCACCACCTAATACATATAGAATCCTAGAGACTACCACCCAATACATATAACATCCTAATAATCACCTATGACAGTCAACATCCTAGTTTTCTTCAAATAAAAAAGGGCTGCAGAGAGGCCTCCAGATGCCACCGGCCTACCGGGAAAATTCCCTGTAAGTCCTATTGCCAATCCGCCCCTGCTTTCATGCACCTGTCTTAATTAAGCTATAAATGAATTAGAGCAACCACCATTTTGTGGATATGTTAAAAGGAACAGAAGTCAGTAAAATTTGATAGGTTAACAGTCAAAGCAATAGGAGAAGTAGCGGTTTAGCTTTCCACCATATACATGCGCCCTTCCACCACTATTCTGTATTGATTCGGCTATAGCATCAGTGCCTTAAGAATCAATCATTTATTGTTGGCCACGAGGAATTTCCCCAAAATCTTACATTTAACAGTGGCTAACGTGCAAATTTTAGCACTAGTCTGCCCTGAATGGAATGTACTTGCTAGTGAGCTAAAATACTAATTAATTCTCTGGTGGTAGCACAAGGAGAAAGATTCTCACATGTCCACCTATCAGGTTAGGTTTAATGAGCGAAGCTGTTTACTGTTTGGGCACCCTTTTCCCCATCTTGCCATGCTGTGTATTATTGTGATCTGTACCTCCCTGGATGTGGTTGTGATTTTGAGTTGGGAAAAGCTCCTCTGGGGGGTTATATGTTAATAAAAGAAGATTTGATGGATATTTTGTATGAAGATGTGTAAAGGAAATATTTTTAAATAAAAAGAATTAAAGCTTGTGAGCTTATGGAGTCTGATTCAAAACAGTGAGAAAAAAACTTGACAATTACTGCTAATATAAATAACCTCGCAGGATATATTGCATGTGGGTTGAACAAGTATTCTTTGTGCATAAATGATCTGCCAAGTTAAAACTGCAGTACATGAAGGACATTGTATATCCGGGGGAGGAGTAAAGAAGTGTTTACCATTTAATGTGGAAACACACCACAGAAAGAATATCCTATGAGCTTGTGTAACAAGACATATATTGGGGTCCGGTCTTAATTCCCGGTGGAAAAAATCCTGACAGCAGAAATATTGACACGAGTTTCCCAAATCCTAAATTCCTGACAAGTTAAAAATACCAACACCTAAAATCCCTCCACATGTCATTGACCAACCCATATGAAACCCCAAAAACTTAATTCCCGACACCTAAATATCCAGACATGGAAGAAATTTTGACAAATTAAATTCCCATCAATTTTAATTCTAACTTTTTTGAGTAGTTATGACTTGAAATAAGACAATTATTATAGTCCCTTTTTTTGACAGTTAAGCGCCACTTTCTATTTCCCCTACCCCAACCCTTATGCTAAATCTTACCCCAACCCTCCCTTCCCCGCAGCCTAACCCTAAGTTTCCACTTCAGTGATCCATCCCCTTCTCGCAGCCTAACCCTAAGGGGTGTGGGACTCCAGGTAGAACAGTCCAACCCTAACCCACCCTTATTTGCAGCCTGACCCTAACTCACTATCTCCAGCAGCCTGACCCTAACACTCCATCTCCCACAGCCTGACCCTAACCCTCCATCTCCCACAGCCTGACCCTAACCCTCCCTTCCCTGCAGCCTGACCCTACACCTCCCCTCCC
>WWET01001257.1:0-10610 GCA_011038615.1 Limnodynastes dumerilii
TTGCTCCAGGGACTGGTTTACTCTCTCGGTCTGTCCGTTAGATTGGGGATGATATCCTGAAGATAAATTAACCTGTGCTCCCAGACTCCTGCAAAACGCTCTCCAAAACGAAGCCACAAATTGTGACCCTCGATCTGAAACAATTTCCAGTGGTATTCCATGCAGTCTAAAAATGTGCTTGACAAAGAGATTAGCTAGAACCTGAGCATTAGGTAAACCAGATAATGGAATGAAATGTGCCATCTTGCTGAACCTGTCAACCACCACCCAGACAGTGGTATGGCCCTGGGAGTTAGGAAGATCCGTAATAAAATCCATTGACAAATGAGTCCATGGCCGCTTGGGAATGGAATAAGGAAGAAGTGGCCCATACTGAGGATGTCGTGGTGTCTTGTTCTTGGCGCAGAGAGGACATGAAAGCACAAATTCCCGGGAGTCCTGTGATATGGAAGGCCACCATACCGATCTGGACAACAGTTCCAACGTCTTCCTGACTCCTAAATGTCCCGCTGTCTTGCTAGCATGGTTCTCCTGGAGAACTTGACTTCTAAGTCTTTCAGGAACAAACAGTCGTCTAGCAGGTGTTTGAACAGGAGCTTGACCTTGAGCCGCCAGAATCCTGGAACGAAGATCCTGTGTTAATCCAGCGATGATGCAAGTAGGAGGGATCATGGGTTGGGGAGGGAGGGAGGGACCATGTTGTGGCAAGAAAGCCTGGGAAAGAGCATCGGCTCGATGGTTCTCTTATCCAGGTCTATAAGTGATAACGAAGTTGAAGCGTGTAAAGAACAAAGCCCATCTGACTTGTCGAGGATTGAGACGTTTGGCAGATTCAATGTATGCAAGATTTTTATGGTCAGTCAGAACTGTGATGACATGCGCAGATCCTTCCAGCCAGTGCCTCCACTCTTCAAATGCCATTTTGATGGCTAACAGTTCCCGGTTTCCCACATCGTAATTCTTCTCTGCTGGTGAGAATTGTTTGGAGAAATAAGCACAAGGAAAATATTTAGCTTCTTGTGGGTCTTGTTGTGACAAAACGGCCCCTGCCCCGACATCTGACGCATCAACCTCGATGAGGAAAGGAAGTTCAGGATTAGGATGTCTCAGAATAGGTGCCGACACAAAAGCTTGTTTCAAAGTTTCAAAAGCCCTTACCGCAGTTGCCGACCAGTTTGTAGGATCTGCCTTTTTCTTGGTCAAGGCTGATATAGGAGCCATCAAGGTGGAGAAGGACTTAATGAATCCCCGGTAGTAGTTAGAGAATCCCATGAACCGCTGGATGGCCTTGAGATCTGTAGGTTGCTTCCATTCCAGAATGGCCTTTACTTTCTCTGGGTCCATGGCGAATCCTAATGGGGAAATAACATACCCCAAAAAGGTTATTCTGTCAACCTCAAACTCACACTTCTCCAACTTGGCATACAACCTGAACTCACGGAGACGGGCAAGGACCAGCTTGACGTGTTTACGGTGTTCTTCAAGGGAGGGAGAGAAGATAAGGATATCATCCAGATAGACCACCACAAACTTCCTCAAGAAATCTCTGAAGACATCATTGATGAAATCTTGAAATACCGCTGGAGCGTTGCATAACCCGAAGGGCATTACCAGATATTCATAGTGGCCTGTATGCGTATTGAATGCAGTTTTCCATTCATCTCCCTCCCTGATCCGTACCAGGTTGTATGCCCCGCGAAGATCGATTTTAGAGTAAATAACGGCTCCCTTGACTTGATTAAACAAATCCGAAATCAAAGGCAGTGGATAGGTGTTCTTGACTGTAATGCGGTTAAGGGCCCGATAGTCGATACATGGTCTGAGGGATCCGTCTTTTTTCCCCACGAAAAAGAATCCTGCACCCACTGGCGATTTGGAAGGCCGGATGAATCCTCTCTCCAGGTTTTCTTTGATATACTGGTCCGTAGCGACTGACTCAGGTCGAGAGAGGGAAAACAATCTACCTTTAGGCAACTTGGCTCCGGGAATGAGCTCAATAGCACAATCATAGTGCCGATGTGGAGGTAGTACCTCTGCAGCTTTTTAAGAAAAAACATCCGTGAACTCAGCATATTGCTGCGGAATCTTCTCTACTGCGATGAGACCTACCCGGACTGGATAGGAAATGCAACTCTCTTCGCAATGCTCACTCCAACGAGTAATTTCTCCCAGTGACCAGTCAATGCATGGGTTATGGAGTTTAAGCCAAGGATGGTCCAGGACCAGTCGTACAGCAGCACAATTCGTAACCAGGAACTCAATGACTTCTGAGTGGCACATCCAAATAGACAGTTGAATAGGCTCAGTCTTTAGAAGGATAGGACCCTCTGACAGTGGTAATCCATCCAATCCCACTGCAGAGACGGGAACATCCAGATTCCTGACTTGAATCTTCATAGAACGAACCAGTTCCATGTCTATGAAATTTCCCGCAGCACCGCTGTCCACAAACGCGGATAGTTGTTCTTCGTGGTCCCTAAGGACCAGTCGGGCGGGGACCAGAAGAGAATTCTTAGAGGAGACTAGGTGTATACCCAACCGGAGCTCCTCATAAGCCGGTTGGGTTACTCTTTTCCCAACTGGGTAGGTTGTTTCTTCGGGCACGAGTCTGCCCTGTGAGCCTTCCCTCCACAGTTGAGACATAAACCAAGACTCCGTCTGCGGGCTTTCACTTCCTTGGATAGGCGATATGAGCCAATCTGCATCGGTTCTTCCAACGTTTGAAATTCCTGAGGAGAATGAACAACGGAGTAGATTGTGAAGGAATCTTTTTCCATGTGGCGTTCCTTCAGGCGCCGATCGACCTTGATAGCCAGGCGCATGAATTCTTCAAGGTTATTGGGGGTTGGAAATTGAACGATAGCGTCCTTCACCTGGTCCGACAACCCAATGCGGAATTGACTGCGGAGAGCAGGATCATTCCAGCCGCAGTCATTAGCCCAGCGGCGGAATTCAGAGCAGTATTCCTCTGCAGTCTTTCTCCCCTGGCGTAGGGAGCGAAGTTTCATCTCCGCAGTGGCTGTTCTATCAGGGTCCTCGTATAATAGGCCCAGCGCTTCAAAGAAGGTGTCGACTGACTGGAGTGCAGGATCTTCAGGATGTAACCCGAATGCCCAAGCCTGGGGGTCCCCCTGGAGTAGGGTGATGACAAGACCAACTCGTTGTTGTTCGGATCCTGAGGCGTTAGGTCGGAGCCTGAAATACAGTCGACAATTCTCCTTGAATATATGGAACTGACCTCGATCTCCAGAAAATCTATCTGGAAGGTTAACTTTAATATCCGACGATACTACTGGTAGAGTCGGGGCAGGAGCTTGTGGGACACTGACTGAGGCCCTCATGGCAGAGATGGTTTCTTCTTGATTGTTAACCTTTGAGGTGAGGGCCTGTACCATCTGTCCTAGATTAGACACCTGGGTAATAAGCGCATTAATGGCTTCGGCCATGGACGGTTCTCCCGAGGCTTGCATGATATGGCTGGTTATAATGTTACGACACTCCGGGTTTACCTGAATAAGGACCGGAGTAGTCGTGGGGAATGTAGCGGAGTGTAGTGGCGCCTCGGGCTTACCTCGGAGAGAACCGGGGCGGCCACTGAAGAAAGGTAGGTAGTGACCGAGGCGGATGCCGGAGCCCGGAGACTCTACTATCGGGGGGTTTTCACCAGGGCCCCTGATGGCGGGGATGGAATTGGCCGCGGCCCAATAGCCTGGACGGGCCCCGTTGAACCAGCGCTCGTAGAATAGAAGGCGAACCCAGGAGTGTAAACCGGATAGCGGGAAAGGAGCAGCAGAGCAAGTGGGAACAGAACCAGTCCGGAAGAGACCGGACTGCGACGAACTACAAACAACACAAAACCCAGCACGAGAGACAGAAGATTGTTCACGGGACTGGACGAGACGCACGAGGACTTGCACGCCCACACTCACACAGCGGGGCCTCCGAAGAGGTAACATTAACATGCACTCAAGGTAAAGGTAGGTATAGCTGGGAAGGTAGGTACAAATAAGGGTAAGAACCAGGACTGGATACACAGGGCAAACCGAGGCAGGGAAATAGGCAGGTAAGTGGGTCAGACAATAATCAATTCACTAGGCTGAAAGCACTAGGCACACAAGGTAAGTAGCAGGTCACAGGGCTGAAACAGACTCTATAACCGGCGCAGATTGCTGACCTAGGAGATCTATAAAGAGGCTGCAGGACTGTGATAGGCTGGAAATTACATACAGAGGCGTTCCCCTGGCAACAGGGGAACGCATAACAAGACTGACAGGAAGACGCGTGCCAACTACAGACAGCGCGCGTGGTTACCAGGACGCTGTAACCACGCTAGCTGTCGGCTGGGGAATCCCCTAGATGCTACGGGACACCAAGGTAAGCAGAAACACGGGGAGAGAGGAGATACAGCCTGCCGTTACACGGCGGCTGTAACAGTTGGTGGGTGTTTCCTTGCTCCGGCCGTGCGTATAATTGTGTAAAAAACGGATGTCTGAATACGGCCCGTAGTGTATAAAAAAGTTATTCAATTCTGTTAATAAAGTAATTTGGTCATTTTGTTTGAGTTTCATTTATGGCAGTTATCACCAGGTTTTCCCAGTAACAAGTTAATAGAAGTATATTAATAATATTTAAAATTTTGCAAAGGTTATTATTGATTTCTCTCTTTCTCTGTTATAAAGAGAAGAGAGAACTGTTTGTTGGGTGCCAGGGTGTTGCTTAAAAAATAATTTGATTTGAAGAAATATTCCGTCCACAGTCCAGCAACTTATAACAAAAACAATGCATATATTTAAATAAGGACATTTTTTTTCTGTTGCCTCTCAGGAAATCCTTTTGTTGAAGGCATTGAAAGAAAATGGAACGCTTAGAATAAGTTATTGTAAATGCATTTAACTTAATAAAGATGTTTCTTTGCTTACACGTGATGAAGAATCTTTTCAGCTATTAAGCTAATGTTTGGCAGGCTTTATACTCTCACAGAAAATAAGCAACATGACTGTATGCCTCTTACTTCCTTTCCTGTTTTCTTTTGAATGAATGAATCTCTTTCAGAGCCTAATGTTAAATGGTATTTCCAGATACATAGATGACAGAGCATAATACCACATAATTAGTGCATTTCCCTGTCTTACAATAGATACAACATATACAGTCTAGTGTCACTCGTAGATTGAAGTGTTCTGGCTTGCCTAGTCAACAGAAATGTACGATGGGCACACAGAGATCTTTGGCTCCCAAATCTTAACTCTATTCACTATTATACTTGAAGTCCTTTGCAGTGCTATTCATAATAGAAATTACATTTTCCAGGTTTAGCATTGTTGATGAATGAAGGAAGAATAATTATTTAGATTAATGCAACTAAACATGACAGAGTGGATTCTAGATGACATAAGATGATTCAGACAACCACCAGGCCAGTGCAAGGTGTGTAGCAACATCTGCTACAGCAGCTGAGTCAGTTTATAGATGATCAGACTAAGGACCAGATTTACTAAGCTGTGGGAAAGGAAAAGTGGAGATGTTGCCAATAGCAACCAATCAGATTTTAGCTTTAGTATGTAAAAAGAAAGTGAGAGCTAGAACCTGATTGGTTGCTATAGGCAACATCTCCACTTTTCCAAACCTGCAGTTTAGTCAATCTGGCCCTATTTTCTTCTTAGGTCTACATGGGCACTCTTGTTCAAGCATTTTTTACTGTGCAAAATAAAAAATTGTGATAAATGTGTGTCTGATTGCCTGACTGACACACTGCATTTGCTTGCTAGCACCCAAAAGAAATATGAGAAGTAATGATGTAGCCAAAACTTTAGCAAAAACTGAACTGATTCTGAAGTGTGATTTAAATAATGATTTCATCTACATCAGGGACGCCATCATGGGGGGGCTGTCGCGACTACTGTGCCAGACCTGCAACCAGGATTCCAGGTCCAATGTGCATGGAACAATTTCCCTGCACTGGCCAAATAATCCGCTGGGCCTTGTCCACATGGCATCGCCGATGACGTCACATTGGGGGTGGGGCGGGGCCCATGGGTGTGTCCCCGGCCACAATAATTCTGAAGGCGGCCCTGATCTACATTTTATGTGAAATTGGCGCAGAATATTGAGGTAGGGGACTCTTGTCACAATTCCTTGTCAGTAACGGAAGCACTCTACCCTCGACCACACTGAAGCCTGGATTCAGCAGGGATCCAGCATCGGGAGTCTGGATCCGGTCCTATAGTGATAGAATTGTAATATTTTGAAGTTTTACCAATTAATTAAAGATTTTACTACCATTTAGAAGGAGAATCCTTGAACAAGCCCATAATTTCCTAACTAGCAGAAGCAGGAGCTATTGCAGACAAACATCTACTATAGTCCCACAATACTCCAGATTTGGGGCCATATTTACTAAGCTGCGGGTTTGGAAAAGTGGAGATGTTGCCCATAGCAACCAATCAGATTCTGATTCTCTAGTATGTAATAGGAAAGTGAGAACTAGAATCTGATCGGTTGCTATAGGCAACATCTCCACTTTTCCAAACCCACAGCTTAGTAAATCTGGCCCTTGAAGCCTGTTTGTGCAGGAACAGCTATAAATAAATTATAGAAGGTTCATTATAGAATTGCAGAAGCTGATATGGCAGAGTTTTTCTAGATCTAGTTGAGAAGCAAAGTGGTGGAGAAATAAAACAAAGAGTTGTTATTAGAAATAGGTCTGGATTAGAAACAGATTATATTAGGTTATATATATATCAGACACTATTATATTACATTTATTAACTTGCAGTCCTAGGGCCAGATTTACTAAGTTGTGGGAAAGGAAAGGTGAAGATGTTGCCTATAGCAACCAATCAGATTCTAATCCAATGTCAGCTTTCCTGTAGTTTAGTAAATCTAGGCCCTAATGTCTTCTATTTTTCTTCAGACTTCATCTATTTTAGCTCCAGATTACATTACTTAGACAACTTTACTTTCATCTACTCAATAGCTATATGCAGACAAAACACATTTCTCTAAATATGTATTTTGTTTGTTTCAAACGGAATAAACTTCTTTTGTAGAAGCTTTTTTTGAATTTCTAACGAAACCACGTAGTAGAAATGATTTCTACATCACTCTACTCTAACACAGAAAAACCATTGTGAACCTGGGAAAAAAGACCACGCAGGACTGGCTTTAATATAAAAATCACGATGTTGACTGTTATTTTCATGTTTGATGTTTTCAGCCTCTGGAGAGAATGTCTAAATCTATAATAAAAAGGCAGCTTATGAGCAGGAAATCATGGGAGAATTTTAGTTTTTCATTTTTTTTTCTTCATCTTTCATGTTCTGCACAGAGTGTATGTTATTTTTCTGTGTTGGTTTTTATGAAATTGTTCTCTGGATAAAGAAAAGCAGTTTTCATTTCAGAAGTGATGAGAACAGTTTACAGTCACAGTGAAGGTTTCCCCTATACTGAATCTGTTCACTAGCTGTCTTCTAAGAAGTTGGGTAAAATTTTCACATGCTGAATAAGTTGACACCTATATCAACATATTCCTTCTGTCCACAGTGTAAATATGTTCACAACAGTAATTTACACATTCACACTGTCAATATTACATTTAATGGGCAATACAGCTGCTGGGTTCAAAACAAAATAAAAAAACGTTAAAAAAAAGTGTTGTTGTTAATAAATAGTTAATTAATTGACGTCATAGAGACTATAAAAGGGGGTCCTCTAGTGACTGAATGGTCATTAGCAACAGAACCCCCCGAAGACGGAGGACCAGGACGCCACTTCAAGAAGAAGAAGAGGATGAAGACTTCAAGCAATAGCTCCTGATCTGCAAGCAAGTTACCCAAGAGAGATGACAACTAATCGGTGAGTGTAAAATGTACTTTAATATTAATTGAAACGGGAGCAGACATTTTATTTTCAGAAACAGAACTGAGTTGTCAGCTGAACTTTAAAATAAAACGGTATTAACACACACTATGGGCATAATTTTTAAGGATGTAACCTAGTCGTATTTAAAGATATATGGCCACATCGATTATGTAACACTACGGAAGGGCAAATATACCTTTTGGACAATTATCAAGGAGATGGCACATTGTTTGAATTAAAGAGTGGGCACCTGTAGTTAAATACATTCAATTGGGGATAGCTTATTTACTTGGACAGTATGTTGAGGAATGTTTTGATGTTAAGGGTACATAATGTGTGTTTAGTTTGTATAATGCTTTTTTTTTTTTACCATATTGGGCATAGTGCAGCATGTAATTAACCCTTGCCATGCTGACGCTTATAGTACTAGAAGGCACTGCATGGCCAGAAACACATGGTCATGCTGTGCCTTCTAGTACTATCAGTGCCTGCATGATAAGGGTTATTAGCATGCTGCGCTTCTCATTTTTAATATGAAAAACACGTCAAACATGTAGACGTGTTTTTCAGCTAAAGTGTGTGTCACTTTCAATGAAAGCGACACACGCAGAAGGCACTTTTTAATGGGGGTTTTTTTTATAGCAAGTCGATTTTGCTAAGCGACGCTTAGTAAATCCGGCGATTGCTATGTTGGTCCCAGGACTTTGCCTTTAGAGAATGCAGCGATGGTATATTCACTGCCAAAGTCCCGGGATTTTTAGCAAAATCAACCTTTGTAAATGAGGTCCATAGTGTTATACAATGTTTTTTTTGGAGCGCCGGACCTCTCAGTTTGTATTGCCTTTCCACATGCGGAGGCCAAGGGGTGTTATTTTCATCTGTGTCAGAGTATCTTTAGGAAATTCACCAACGTTGGCTTGAACACATAATATTAAACTAATATGATCCTGAAAATTGCAGTGAAGTCTGGCTTCATTAGCCTTTGTCCCAATCTATGAGAAGTGCTTTTTATAACCTTTCCGCCACATTTCCAGATGAAGACAGCTATAATGAGGTGCTCATGTACTTGTTATCTACATATATTGAGGGTGCAGCAGGTAGAGATCCTGAGTTTCCTTTAGAAACATGGAGTGATCATGATGCAGCCCTGGAACTTTTGTCAAAAACTACAAACGGTTGTGAAGGATTTCACAATGCGCTTAATTCCCTATTCCATTGCAGAGGGACTTGGCTTGCCACAACTTAACACTGGCTAATGCACAAGCAGGTTGTCTAGAGGTGAAAAAGAAGAAATATGAGGCATTTAATGACATGGTTGCCATTTCTATGTAGCAATTTGAGCTGCACATTACTGAAGAAGATTGGCTAATACGCAGTAAAGAATTTATCTGAGTGAATAATTACAGACTTGATTCAGACTTGAGTGCTTTAAGAACGCACGGAATTGAAAAAGTCTGCACTCCCATGACACTTCCTCCAGGGGAGTATGTATGGGTCCAGCACCCCTGGCAAAGTAAGGGAGTGGTGCCCCCCATTACCCATTTACTCCCGGTACTTCCATTATGTGTCCCCCCCCCAGGTTTTCTTACCTTACCTGTATCCTCCGATCAGGCAGCACTCTCTCTTAGCCATAGGTGGCATCGCTGGGTGCCATCCTGGCCAAGGGGGAGATACACTTCTGCTTTCATCTGATGGACGGAATTTAGCTGACTTCCGCCTCCCATAGTCCTACCTTAAGTTCTCTGTGTGTATCGTTGTGTGGACTTAGTGAATATACATGTGGAAGTGCCTAACCCAGCCCATACAGCATCATTTAAATACTTTCCTCCACCCACATTATATATTATCCCACAGACGGAGTATAGTCACCCCCTGTCGCACAGAGTTGTGCATGTGCGGAAATCAAATCTATACGTAGTGAGAACCAATACTTAACATCTGCTGTGTGCATGCGCAGTTTGCTAAAAAATGTCAACTTACGCTCATGGCATGCATATATTTGTGAACATTATTGAGTCTGAATATGGCCCTTTTACATTTATTATTTAATGTCGGGGATCTATGCAATGGTCTTCTCTTGTTATGGGTTAAAAATTTTTATTATTAAATAATTGTTTCTATGAAAATTTTTTACTTTTTCAATAAACTTTGTTTATAAAAATAACTGTTCACTTTAATTTCATGTATTTTTCTTACAAACACAGGTCCAGGGCACAAATCTACCATCCGCATGTAAGGGTGCAGAGGGAGTGCCTTGTTTTTCTGTGCGCGGAATTTTGGATCACACTTGGGCGCCGATGGCTTTGAAGGCGCCATTGGTGCCATCAGAGCACATACCCGACAGAGCCCACCAGTGCACAGATGAGAAGAGGATCCATTCCCTCTCCTCATGAAGGGATTATTTGGAGAATGGGGAGACATAAGGGGGATTATTTGAAGGCTGAGGGGAGACATGAGAGAATTATTTTAAGGCTGAGGGGAGACATGAGGGAATTATTTGGAGACTGGGAAGACATGAAGATGATTATTTGGAGACTGGGGAGACATGAGGGGGATTATTTAGAGGCTGGGGAGACATGAGAGGGATTATTTGGAGGCTGGAGAGACATGAGGGGGTTATTGGAAGCTAGAGAGACATGATGGGGATTATTGGAAGCTGGGGAGACATGAGGGGGATTATTGGAAGCTGGGGAGACATGAGGGGGATTAGTGGAAGAAGGGTAGACATGAGGGGGATTATTGGAAGCTGG
>WWET01001257.1:14310-27303 GCA_011038615.1 Limnodynastes dumerilii
TCCCTATCCTCCTGCAACCAATTTTGGGAGTCATGAGTGTTTTGTGTTTATTCAGAAATTTCATTAACTTTCCTAGAACTGAATTACTTTTTAAGGGGTAAATTTAATAAAACTTGTTAGGAGGAAAAGTGTAGAGTTTTTGCCCAAGCAAAATATAGTTTGGTTGCTATAGAAATTAACACCCCTTTTCTTTTTTATCAGTTTTACTAAATCAGTCTTCAGGGTTAATGCTTTTATATTTTTTTCCTGTTATCAGATAAGCACATATTTGCAACAACTCTTTATTATTCTATTATATTTGCATTATATATACTGTATACTGTTTTTCAACGGATTTTCCAAGTTTTAAAAGTTTGGGCGGCAAAATCATTAAAACGGTGCATGCGGGCTGCTTGTGTGTCGAGTTCGATGCATGCGTACTTCGTCCGCGTTGGACACTGCTCGGCTTGTGATGATTGGTTGTGTGGTCGCGCATGAGTTGATGTGAGTTCTGGCACCTTTTATCTTACAAAAAAGCACTGTATATATCTATCAATATGCCATGGCCTTTTATGCAGGATGTTATGTAATATAGCTGGTATTGTTGGTAATTTAACTCCTACTTAAAATACATATGTTAGCAATATATTCAACATTTCTATTACTGTTCTTTTTGCTTGTTGTAAATGTTTTTCCTATAAAACAAAAACTATGAAGTTCATAGAAGGGTGGTTTTTTTTAACTCATTTTTATACTTGCAAATTAACAAAAAGGTTATCTTCTTGCCAAGTTTTTATTAGTATCATAAAACAGACTGATTTACTGCCATGGTATACAGATGTGTCAACTGCTTTAGGAATAAATACAGCAACATCAAACTGACATGAAAAGCAATAAAATTAATGTCTTTAGAATGGAGCCTCTGAACAATACAAATAAAATATGCACATGTGATTCTGTACTACTGGCAAAAGTACATATCCGTATATTCAACAATGTAACACACATGTCTACAATTTCCTCCCTTGCTGTGACACATTATCTGTACTAACTGTTATGAGGAGGCGTAATTAGGAAACATAAAGAGGATAAGAAAGAAAACTAAAAAAGACAGATTTCATTGACAAGGTTTTTCTTACATAAATGCATGCTGCGTGATCTATTTATACATAAATATATTCAGGGGTGAATTGACTATAGAATTTATAGGGACTTTTCCCAGTAGGTCAATGACCTGTTAAGGACCCCCAGCAGCTCCCCATTAGTTAGAAAAAGAGAACTAATATGTTGACAGTTTAGGATGCTGTCTGTTTATATAAAAAAAAAGGTTCTACTGTGGTAGCCTCTACTGCCTCAGATGGTAGGTTTTTCCATATGTCAAATATCCTTTTATGCAGAGGTAAAGGATATGTTGCCTCATTGATTTGTCCACTCTTAATGTAGCTTTCAGAGTTATTTTAATACCCACTACTCCTCAGTGAAAAGACTTGTAATAGTCTGAATGAAAATAATTTATTAAGATAATCTGCCATGGGGATGCATTTTGTGGAACAAAAGATTCAATTTCAATATTACTAATTAGAAAGTTTCATTAATGAATGTGTAATTATGCCAAATTTATTTCTCAGGATACTTTATTAATTCGGAAACCACTGCTGCAGACCATCGCACTGCTGAAGACCGCTGCACCAGACCAGACAAGTGACTATTACAGGAAAGTCTATGGGGAGTATTAGGGGGGTGTGGGTCCCCGCTTAGAAAGGGCCTTTTTTCGAAACTCGTTTGAAACTGGCTGGGATTTTGATTGCATATGCAGATGAGGCATAACAATCGATCCACGGAGCACCAAGCTTTCAGTGCTCCGAAAGGTAAGCAAAAAAAGTACCCTGATCCTTTCCCTAATTCTAACCCTTCCCTCTCATTACCCTAACCCTAACCTTCCCTTCCTTGTAGCCTGACCCTAACCCTTCCTTCCTGGCAGCCTGACCCTAACCATCCCTCCCCCCGCATCCTTGAGAGGTTACTCACCTTTCCCTGCGGTCCGGCAGCAGCGGCAGTATTTCCAAATCAGAATGGATGAGTATGGCGATTGGCATACTCACCCATTGTAAAAAAATATTCTAAAGTGTGCAGTATTCAAAATAAGGACATCCGAAAAGGAACTTTCGGATGTCCCTATTTCGCAAAGCAGATTTTCTAAGTGGAGATTATTAGGATTAGGCTGCAGGGAGAGCAGTCTTGGATTTAGAATGCAGGGAAGGGAGTTTTAGGATTAGGCTGTAGGGAATGAAGTCTTAGAGATAGAATGCGGGTAAGGGAGAATTAGGCTTATGCTGCAGGAAGGGGAGTCTTAGGGTTAGAATGCGGGGAAGGAGTCTTTTGGTTAGGCTGTGGGAAAGGGAGTATTAGGGTCAGGCTGTTGGGAGGAGAGAGTTAGGGTAATGAAAGGGGAGGATTAGGGTAAGGATTAGGAGAAGGGTAGGGGTTACATAATTACTCACCATTTGTCGCTGCTTCTTCATTCTTTGGATGATTGATTGCTTCTCCTCAGCAAGGCAGAAGCAATCGATTTCACTGCCAGTTTGAAACTGGATAGTAGAAAACGTCCCTTTAGAAAAAGGGCCATGCTAACCAGAGACCCACATCCCTGCCATAGACCTATCACCCTCAACTACACTCCCACTCTCCATTTTAAGTATAATTATACCTTCTTTACTTTTTGCCTTATATTTATATACTTAAAAAAGGTACCTGAACTCAAGGCAGTCTTAACAGCTTTGTACACCCTAGGCAAAGCAATGCACACAGGCCCCTACCAACCCTTCATGGAAAAAAAATTGTAACCAAATCATTGAACATTATATGGCTTGAAAAACCAACATTTCAACAGCGCATGATGCCAGAGATCTAAGTGGAGGCTTTGAGCTCTTACAATAAGGGATTGAACAGTGCAGTCAAAGCAACTTCAGACTGACTGCACTGGTTCGCTGAGGAGTCAGGAATGCACCCTAGGCAGGGGTCAGCCTGTCACCCCCTCTCCTTTAGTGCCTAGAGTTCACAAATTTACAAAGGCCTAGAGTTTACAAATTACACATTAGAAGAAATGGCCCACTTGCTCCTACCTATCCAGCCATTCTAAATGATGTACCGCATGGCACTCTTCCTGTGCTCAGATGCTGCCAGTGCTCCCTCCAACTCACACTCCATTCACACCCTTCCTCCAGCTCACACTGCATTCACACCTCTTCCTCTATCTCACACTCCATTCACACCTCTCCTTCCAGCTCACACTACATTCACACCTCTCCCTCCTGCTCACACTCCATTCACACCTCTTCCTCCAGCTTGCACTTCATTCACACCTCTCCTTCCAGCTCACATTCCATTCACACCTTTCCTTCCAGCTCACACTCCATTCACACCTCTCCTTCCAGCTCACACTCCATTCACACCTCTCCCCCCAGCTTGCACTCCATTCACACCTCTCCTTCCAGCACACACTCCATTCACACCTCTCCCTCCAGCTTGCATTCACACCTCTGGGTGTATTTACTGCCAAAACTTCCCCGCTGCCCCTCATACAGCTGCGCTGTACTGTTTAGCAGGTAGCCCTTGCATCCCTGCTCAGCTCAGTGCCATCCCCTTGGGCACCTGCCCATGCTGCCCAAATGAAAAGAAAGCCCTGCCTGCATTCTACCAAAGAATCACTTACACATTTCCCCTATTTCTATAAAATAAGCCTCCCAAAGATCCATCACCTTGGTTTTTGTGTGGTATGTGTCTCTCTATATATCTTTATACTATACCACACTTCTTGATAATCACTGAATTCTAGGTTCTCCCCCATACTTACTTGCAAGATTATTTCACCATTTGTAAGTACGAATCTAAGACTACCTCTTTGTGAGGGGGGTCTCTTACCAAATGCTTGTGGAATGCTAGGTGAGTATAGTATAGGTGAGCCGTCACTTTGCATAACAGTCCAGATTTTCATGCAAATGGGATCTTAGCATTCATTCCATATATATTATGGCTAGGATTGAAAAGAAGGCCACTTCTGGTAAGCAGTGCATGTGCAGGCAGATCCAGAGTTCCCTCCTGGTACCATTTCCATTGGCATGGCTGTATGGGCAGGAAGCAGAAGTGGGAGGAATATAGCATGTAAATAGTTGACTGAGGGTGTTGTAAGCTCTTTTAACCTGACTTCCATGCTGTCCAAATTTAAGTGTGGATGGCACAGAAATTTTAAAGTAGGGTCCTCAGATCATATTAGAGGGGGAGTGGCCTTCTTTCACCCGTATGGTTGGCAAGGATACGCTCAGATCTCCAAGTGTAGTTACATCCTCATTCTAGTTTAGTTATATATTGTTTAAAAATATAGCAACCAGTTAAATAAATAAATAAATAGGTAGAATCTGATCGTTGTTATTGGCATGTTTCCATTTTAAAATGCTTCTCTAAATATGCACATTATTATACAAATTAGAAAATATGACATGATTTATTAGAACGTATTCTAGCATGTTGCACATTGCAAATTTTAGCTCTAAATAAGTATTACAGATTGTAGTCCTAATTATTGTACAGTATTTCTGAACTCTGCCAGTATTTCCCACCACATGTAAATGAACTATTAGACAAAGAATTAGACATCATTTTAGAAAAGCAGGAAGTCTTGTATTACAATATATAATACAAGTACATTGTGTGCTGAGGTTCAGGCACATAAACCTTTCATTGCTCCTCTGTGGCTTGCAGTGTAGAACTTTCTTATGCTTTGTTGTCTATAATTTTTATTTAACAAAACTGGTAGATAATCGTTTATTAACAGTGCAACAAATAATAAAAAATCATATTACTGTCTGTTTTTTTTGTTTTTTTATTAAAACAGTAGTTCTCTCTTATACAATGGCAAAACTACTGTAGTTGCATATGGTGGCCGTGATCCTGCCTTGGCTGCTACAGGATGAATAAAAGATGAAAGGAGTTGTGTAACCCAGGACAGGAACCAGAACCCCTTATATGGTCACCCATTTATCCCCCTGTCACTAGGCATGCCCAAGCCCCTCCCTACCCACAAACAAACAAACAAACAAACGGGTATAGGTTGCTGCTAAGAACAGCCCTTTTTTGAAAGGGCCGCTGTCTGCCAGCCAATTCCGAACTGACTGTGAAATTGATTGATTTTGCCTCAAAGAGGCAAAGCAGTCGATAGGAGGAACATTGAAGACGGTGCTTTGACTGATAAGTCTAATTGGTAACCCCAACCCTTAGCCTAATCCTTACCCTAACATTCCCCTTCCATTACCCTAACCCTCCCATCCCCACAGCCTAATCCTAAGAGTCCCTTCCCCACAGCCTAAACCTAAGACTCCCTTCCCCGCAGCCTAACCATAAGAATTTCCTTCCCGTAGCCTAACTCTAAGACCCCCTTTATGTAGCCTGACCTAAGACTCCCCATCCAATAGCCTAACCTAAAGACTCCCCTTCCTGCAGCCTGACCTTAAGACTTTCATCCCCACAGTTTAACCCTAAGACTCCGCTACCCGTAGGCTGACCCTAGCCCTCCCCTTCTATGACTCTAACGCTAACCCTCCCTTTGATGACCCTAACCCTCCCTTCCACAGAGCCTAACCTTAAAGAAGCCTCACCTCTCTGGTCGTGTCTGCAGTGGTCCGGCCAGAAAGGCCAGACTTTTTTTTACATTTTTAAACGGTGGCCACCATTATACTCTACATAAACAGAAAGGGACACTGTTTTTTACATTTCATTCATGTTTAACAATGTATTGTTAGGTTATGTAATGTTTATTGGGGGAAATGTTTTATTTTCTTAGGAACACATTACACATTACATTGTATAATTTAAGCACTTGTCAGGCTGACGCTTACACTACTATAAGGATTAGCATGGACACAAACATATGGCCATAGTAGTATATGCTTCGGCAGGATAAGTGATAGAATAATGCATGGCAATTTTGAAATGGACAATTTGAATTGTCCATTTTAAAATCGATCAACAGCGATTATTAATTGCTCCCAAAAATCCAGGCATAGTAAATGCCACGATTTTTGGAAAAAAATCGCTGCAAAATCACAGCGATGTCTAGCAATTCATAATCGCCCTTAGTAAATGAGGCCCTTAGAATGTAGCTCCAATGGAGCAGGGACTGATGTGAATGGGAAATATTCTATGTAAAGTGCTACCTAATCTGATAACGCTATATAAAAACCTGTTAATAAATAAATAAATCTATCTATCTATCTTACTACATATGAGTATTAATACATCTTACTCTGCAGTTTACTGCCAATAGATGGTTATTGTGTCAAATAGTTTTATTATTTTTCCCTTACTATTCGAGTAATAAAAATTAAAGTGTTGGATTGTGTCTTACAGGGCATGCTAAGACTTTGCAGAGACAACATTCAGCCTTTTTAAGATATATAGGTCTTTGGCTAATGTTATGTAATGGCATATATGTGCATTTTTCATATTTAATGATTGATTCTCACCATTCAATGGTTATTGCTAATGAGGCAAATTTGTTATTGCAGTTTTGCATGATGAATCAAATCATTGTTCAATGACTGAAAGAGAAATTTGTGTTGTGAGGGAAAATGGCCAGACTAATTTTGTGGCACTTTAGAAATAGTTTACATTCTACAGTAAAGGCCATACTCTGCTAGTGTTTTTATGACAATCCTCAGTCATCCACTCATAAATGTTACCGTTTTCCCACCACACTGGCCTTCTAGATTTGCAGGGAAAAGAATATTTATACATTCTAAAAGTGCAATAGTGTTTGAACAAACTTGTATTGTGTCCCCAATTACAATAGAATGTAAATAAATGCTTAAACGTAACTGTCTGTTTTAACTTATTTCAACAAAAATTCACTACACTCCTAGGGCCTGATTCAGAGATGTGATTTTATCGCTACTTAGGTGCGCATATTTAGGATCTTAGAAAATTCGCATTAATGCGCATGCGTAGTAATAGTGGAACGCCATCTACGTAGAGGTTAGGATCTTAAACTCGCTAAGCGCGGACCTGTGAATCGATCGCAAGCACTTAAGATCTTAAGTGCTGCGGAAGTTTAAGATCTGAAGGATTTGCATGAAAATGGGCGGGGGGAGGCAGGGAGATGAGGGAAAGTGGTCGCGGGCTGACACTTAGGATCTCAAATAACCGCTACTACTTCCCTTAAGATCTCAAATGACAGCGCAGAGTTAGGGTTAGTCAATGGTGGTCTAACTTTAAGATCCACCGCTGTTTGCAAGGGGAGTGACAGTTTATGCAGTGGGCTGTAACCTGCTAAGATCTGAACTTAGTTGCTTGTATTTGCGATCTTTTCGCAGTCGCATCTCTGAATCACCCCCCTATTTATGATACCTATGGTAAACCAAAATGGTGACATATACACAGGTTGTAATTGTAGGTACATAAAAGGTGGCCCATGGTATGAGTTGCTTTGTTTAGTTACTTGTACTCAGTTGCTCTAAATTCACGCTCTTTTTCCTTCTAAATAGTGATGTTATTCCCTATTACTAGAGTTACCACCAGACCATTGAAGAGGCAGGTGGATGAAGATATGTAGATATGTTTACCAGAACCGATATTTATAGTAAGATATAAATTATTAGAACATAGTACTTTTTGCCATAAAAGATATGAGTAAATAGGCTACTAACATTTAAAATAACATTGAGCCGGCTCCAGACTCATTGGAAGAGTAAGATGTGCATGTAAGATCACCGCATGCAGGGTGGGACAAAGCAGGAAGTGGATAAACATTTACTCTGTGAGGGGGGATACAAATTGTACAGTAAGAGCTCATTCTGGCCCTTACGTACAATTCAGATTTCTGCCCTTCCCCCATTTTACGTGATGACAGTGTGGGAATCTTACAATAGGGTTGGCCCTATATAACTCCATTTGAGTGAGGGCAGTAGCTTTACCTCTGGATTTGGTCCATTACTATGACTCCTAGGTCATAACACCTTCATCCATTTAAATAAATAAATGAATATCGGGGAGACTCCTGACTCCCTAAAGTGTATGGCAACACAGTACAATTCCCTGCGTTAAGGCCTATGGAGACGGCTTTTTTCATGAAGGCCACAATGTAAACAAAAAGTGACAGTTAAATAATAAGACGTGACTTCAATAATAGAGACAGAAATTAAAAATACTTTTTGACCTCTTGTTAATCAGCTTCAGTGTCACTTATTTTTAGCTTTTCTATAAAGATGATGATGGGACCTATATCTGGTACAATAGTCACTAACAGGTCAATAGTGTGAACCTTTCTGTAAAGAATACATGACATGGAAGGTAGCTTTTCTAGTGGCAATCACCTCTGCTAGGAGAGTATCGAAACTACAAGCAATCTGGGTTTAAGGGCCATATATATGTTTTCATAAGGATAATGTAGTTTTGAGAACCCAGATTTTTTGTCCAAGGTCATTTCAAGTTTTCATATAAATCAGGAAGTGCCATTAATACAGGGTTGCCAACTCTCCCGGAATATCCGGGAGACTCACGAAATTTGGGCAGGTCTCCCAGGAGCCCGGGAGAGCCGTGAAAGCTCCCGCAAGCCCCACCAGCCATCAACTATTACTGTAATCCCTAGCGTTACTAGGGATGTGCGGGGCTTGATGATGTCATCAAGCCACGTCCATCCCCTGAAACGCTGGAGATTACAGGAGTGATTGACAGGGGGTGGGGCTTAATGACGTGATTTGCATAAATCATGTCATTAAGCCCCATGGCTTCCCTCTGGGTTCTCCCAGAGGGAAGCTCTGAAAAGTCGGCAACCCTGCATTAATGTCCTTGGGTCTGATTCAGAAGGAGCTTGAAATTAAGAGAGGAAAGTTACTTCTGGGCTAAACCATGTTGATTGCAGAGGAGTCATATTTCATCTATTGCAAACAGTATTAGAGCTGAGAGGTGGCTTTTCCAGTCCAAGTCTAACATTGTAAAAGTAAAGCTGGTCAGTATATGTGTGCAGTATGCAATTAAAAGTTATTTCCCTGCATGCAAAGAATATAATTAACTTGACTCCCCATGAAATCAACATGGTTTTGCCCAGGTGTAACTTTCCCCTTCTCCCTGACCCATGCAAGCCTGATCATGCAAGTCTGACACCTCATATCTTGAATCTGTTTGGTTTCTATAGGCAACATCTCAGCGTTTCCAAACCCGCAGCTTAGTAAATCTGGCCCCTGGAGTGTTATCTGACAATTATTGTGCAGATCACATGATAATCATCAGATAGCTCCTACTTCTTACCAGTGTGTACTGTATCATGATCCTACAGAATCGTCACAAACTCCACCACATCATGTGATTTAATTTTGTGGAGCTCCTAATTTTTGTGATCAGTGATGTCAGTGTGTACTGACACGCTTTCTGCTTAATGTCGCCTATGTGGGCGTGCGTATCATTACAGCAAAGGTTTATGGGAACCTTTTCTAAAAGATCCCCATGAAAATAGAGAACAGTGTGTATAAGTTCATTGTTATGTAGATGTCACATCAGGAGTAAAACCTTCGGTGCGCAGCCAAGTTATTTAAAGTAAGCTATATTGCAGTTGCCTTACCTTACTCCTAGAAAAACCAGGACATAAATTGGAAAAAACAAGGAATCACCTGGGACAAATAGAATCAAGAATGACCTGATGATGAAAGCAAGCCAAATGGATTTTCTTTTTTTATGTAAGTCTTTGGGGTAAATTTAGTAAGGTCATATTCTTTCCCAAAAAATTGCGGGATTTACAAAGCTGGCATTTATTTCAGCAATTGCAAATCGCCGTTGATATTTGGCGACTTTTCAGGGCTTAAATCGTGGTGATTTAGCCCCAAAAAGTCACTGCTGCACTTACACCTGTTAAAAAAACAAAAAAAAAATGATTAAAAAAACGCATTTTCAAAGTCAAAAAGCATGCTATGACATCATAGAGGCTATATAAGGGGGACCTCTAGTGACTGAAGCCTCATTAGCTTCGGAACCCCCAAAGGAGCCAGACCGGACTTCTGCATATCTGAAGAACAAGAAGAGCATTCTTCAAGCAAGATGACGATGTCTTCAAGCAACTCTCCCAATATTGTTGACTACTAAAATGTATGTGCTTTTTTGTTATTCTTTTTACACTAAGGGACACTTTTATTTCACTAAACACATAACAGGGCTATACTTTTTGGGGGTTTCACTTTATTATAAAATTACATTACATCGGGGACACTAGCTTATGGTTTTTTGTAACATTAATTTTTAACACATTATTCCCGTTGCAGCAGCACATTAACCCTTGGCATTCTGACGCTAATAGTACTAAAAGGCTCAGCATGCCTTGCAACTCATGGGCATGCTATGCCTTCTAGTACTATATGTGCCAGCATTTCACTTGAAAAATGCATTTGTTTAAACTTTTTTTTTTTTTCAACTAAGGAGCACGGATTGTGGCGATTTATAACAAACAAATTGACACACAAACCCTGCTCTCTTTTTTCACAATTTTTTGGGGGATTTTTCAGCAATTTTTTTTTTTAGTAAAATTGGGTAAATTTACCCCTTTGTCTTAAAAAGGATTACATCATAGAAGTTATTTATTTTATTCAAATTAAAACAACACAAGGCTTTTAATATAGATTTACAGTCTAAGCTTAGTTGGAAGTTTTGTTTTACTTGTCACTGGCAAATACAGATTTGTTAATTCTGTAATTCATTAAGTGTGGCACAAAAGAGTTAATTCTACGAGAAGTCAAGGCCTTGGGCACCACTGGAACAAGTAAACATGTTTGTGTAAAAATCTGTGCCATGCTTATGGGCACAATTGTGTTCAATGTAAGAAACAGTTTTTTACATATGCTACACATTTTAAAAGCAGTTTCAGAAAACCAAACTACATGAAAATTAAGGGGGGGAGAATTGTTACAGTTATAATAAACAGTTTTGCATAAAAATTATAGAATGAACATGAACATAAACATTTTAGGACAACACACAGAGAAATTTTCCCGCACCAGGTACAGAAACCTTAAGTGCCTCAACTGTCTCCATTCTAAAGAAAACTTTGTTTCTATTTTAATTCTATTTACTTACAATTTCATTTTTAAATGAACATTGTTGATCCAGGCTCATTTCTCCTTGCAGTGAGCCTGGCAGCTTCGTTCATAGAATTTGCTAATACTTACCCCTCGTGAGGTTCCGAGATGATCTGTGAGGTTATTACAGGACCTTTCATTCAACCTAAGGTTGAATGAAGTCCTGCGCATGTGCAGTGACTCTCATTCAGGGCTTTGATTCAAGTCCCAACATGAGAAACACTTCACATGCGCAGGGTCTTTATGTCGGGTCCAGCAGCTGATGTGTCCAGGGCCGTCTTAACAGAATTGTAGGCCCTGGGCAAAGCAATGCACATGGGCCCCTACCCGCCCATTAACAGGGATAACCAAAACTTTAGAACATTCTATGACTTAAGGTCTTTATGTCTTTATGCCCCTCTGTAAATGTCCAGTTTGTCATCTGCCCCCTCCTTCTGCACCCATTAGGTCTTTATGCCCCTCTGTAAATGTCCAGTTTGTCATCTGCCCCCTCCTTCTATGCCCATTAGGTGATTATATCTGTCTGTGAATGTCCAGTTTGTCATCTGTGCCCATTAGGCCTTTATTAGGTCATCTGCCCCTTCATTCTTTGTGACTCTTCTGCCAATTCAATAAAAATCCTGTCTTACCTGTGACATTGTCCTCCTTCTGCTGTTTCCCCCACATTGCGCCTTCTTTGCAGTATGTGCTGATGTGAAGGTCATGTCAGCATCAGGGCCGTCAAGAGGAATTCTGGGCCCCGGTACAGCAACTTCTTGGGGCTTCCCCAACTGTTGATTGCAGCAGAGATGATTGTGCCATGGCGAAGGCACAGGGGGTGTGGTTAACTGTGTGTATTTGAATGCATGCCTAACAGGTTTAAATCCATATATATATATTTATTACACTCCGAACTCCGAACTCCACTCGGAGTGTAATAAATATAACGAAACGCAGACCCGCTCTGAAAAGAACATGCCGATGTGTAGAAGCGATATTTACATGGATCACCATGGAAATTCCATGTGAAAATGGGCATTATCGCTGGAAATATAAGTTTGTAAATAGAGCCCTAAGACTGAAACATGTTTTTCAAAAGAGAGCTTCTGTATTTGGGAAGAGAGCTTCTGTATCTGGGAAGAGAGCTTCTGTATCTGGGAAGAGAGCTTCTGTATTTGGGAAGAGAGCTTCTGTATTTGGGAACTCTGGAACACTTATGTCTGAAGTCAAATGTATTAAAAAATAACTTTTATTTACACAATCTTAAAAGTGAAATAATGTTTAAAAAAGGTAGAAATTTTTGGAAAATGTTACAATTATATTCCAAAAACACTATCCTCCCTTTAATGTACTTATTTACAATAATTAGATGCTTTAACTGTTGTTTGAGGAATATAATAAATGTATTAGGAATATCTTTTCTTTAATATCTTCAATTAAACCACCACCATTTGTATAAATATATAAAATATAATATAATTATATTATATATAATAGATTTTGTTAAATCACTTTATATGATGTTTTATACGAGTTTATATAAACATAGAAAGTGATGGCAGATAAGAGCCACATGGCCCATCCACGTCAGAAAGCCAAGCAACACCCCTGAGGGCCAGACTAATTGATTTTGCTGGCCTTATATGGCCTGTGGAGCGGAAGTTCTCCACCACTGAGATAGAGGATTAAGCACTTCAATTAACCAAAAAATAGCTGCAGCCTTTGTTGTAATCAGTGACCACCTCAACCAACAGTATATACACAAAGAACACACACACACACAAAAGATACAAAAAGAGAAAAATGATAACCTTATTTTTAGTTGGTAGAGTTAAAATTCTGCTGTAGAGTGGGGCAAATTTTCTATATATATAGGTGATTAATTTACGATCTCAAATGCATTGATCCAACAAACTCACCTCCC
>WWET01001257.1:51053-70394 GCA_011038615.1 Limnodynastes dumerilii
GCCCGCCTCCCCTGTAGCCCCGCCGCTGCTCTTCTCCTTTGCGGCGGGACGCAGGCTCTATGACGTTGTGTGACCCCAGCTCACGCAACGTCATAGAGCCTGCGTCCGCTGCACAGGAGAAGAGCAGCGGCGGGACTACAGGGAAGGTGGCCGGGGATGTGCTGAAGTGAGTGCAGCGGCATACCCGGCCACAACCAGCTCTGCAGCGCGGGGGGTGCAGGCTTCTAAGAGAAGTCTCCACCCCCCTGCAAAAAGGGGTGGAGTCTACAGACACCGGGGCTCACCGGGGATTCCCCCGGCTCCCCGGTGGGCCAGTCCGACGCTGTCTCTATTTATTTGTGTCTGTGGCTCATTTGATTCCACCTGAATTTTAACATGGTTTTGCCCAGGTGTAATTTTCTTCTCATTTTTAAACTCTAGGGACCAGATTTACTAAGCTGCAGGAAAGGAAAATTGATTAAGCGATTAAGCTTGTAATTGTGGCGAGTAAACCCTTAAAAGAAATCACCCCTTAGTAAATCTGGCGACTTTTTCCCAAAAATCAGCGGCAAACTACAGCGATGTGGGGTGAGTTTTACTGCCAAGTTAACTCGCCCCTTAGTAAATCTAGCCCCAGGACTTCTCTTGGTTTATTCCTAAAGATCTGTCAGATAATCTTTCACTCAACAGACCTACAAAAATGCCCTTTGAGAATTATTTATTTATGTATAATAACCCTCTAAAAATAATTTTTATTTTATTGATTGATGTTTGAATCAGTGCATGTTGACAAAACCTAGAACAATGTGTCATCTTGTGCAGTGTACCGAATGTAATGCATTTACTTATGTATGAGACTTAATATGAGACAGTCTGAAAACTCAGGTATGATCCATTTGTGAGCAATTGTTTTCAATGTGGGTGGAGATAGCTAAACTGCATGCTGAGATATGCCATTGCTTCAGAGAGTCCCCAGGAGACATACTTAATGGACCACACCGAATACTACTGCAAGCAAGGAAGGGGAGGTAGATATCATTATCACCTTGGGTTAAATGACCTGGCCAATGCTGCAGTTTAAGCTGTTATAGATTAATTTAAAAGTGAGGAACTGCTCTTAAGTTGGTGGCAAACACTGTGACTTTTCTGAAGTATTAGCAGTACACAACAACATACAACATAGCCATGCCAACTGGCAAAAAAAAAAAACCTATACAAAAGGAACAACATGCACCCATGTGTAATGGGAACTGAAATTAAAAACATGATGTTTGAATGCTTCCTTAGGAACCTATTAAAAATAGAAGAGGGAGTGAAATAAAATTATTAAACAAGCTTCCCCACCCAAGAAGTATTATGTGGCCAGGCACTTCTGACAGGAAGCATATCCACATCAAGGGCCTCATTTACTAAAATCGCTTTTGGGCTGCGATTATGAATCGCCAGCCATCACAGTGATTTTGCCATGGAGAAATCGCCATACTTTTTATTAGAAAAGCATGGCAATGGTCCTTTAAAAAAAATCGCTGTCGATCCTATGTGTTTTTTTTTTTAAATGCCCAGCGCAGCATGCTTCTAACCCTTATCATGCAGGCGCTGAAAGTACCAGAAGGCACAGCATGGCCATATGTTTCTGGCCATGCTGTGCCTTCTAGTACTATAAGCATCAGCATGGCAAGGGTTATTGTCATGGTGCAGCATTAAAAAATGTGCCCCTTTCCTGTCCTAAAAACATTATATGTCCCCGTTCTGAAAAAATCATATGTAGCTGTCCCCGTTCCGAATCAATCATATGTAGCTGCCCCTGTTATTAATTACACATAAGTAGCTGCCCCCATTCAAAATAAATCATATGTAGCTGCCCCCGTTCAGAATAAATCATATGTAGCTGCCCCAGTTCAGAATAAATCATATGTACAGTAGCCGTCCCATTCTAAATTAATCATATGTAGCAGCCCCCGTTTTGAATTACACAGATGTAGCTGCCCCTGTTATTTAAAAAACTGATGTAGATGCCTACATAAGGATTTAAACACTAGTAGTTGTCTCCTAAAATATTGTAACGTTTCCTTATTACTTTAAAAGAAAAAACATACTCACCGTTCAGATGTCCTGCTGTGTTGCCCGGCTCCTCCTCTTCGACTCACTGTGGCAGAAGCGCAGCTGCTTCTTCATGTGGATCCCTCCGGCGAATGACTCCTGCCTTTGCTGGGGCCCTTTTATAGTGTCTGGCTAGCCATAAAGCTCTCCAAAAGCAGGTTCTCCAAACACATGCATTTTGCAGTATTTAAACTGAATTCACACAGAAGCATAGTTCTGATGTATGCAAGTTGTTTTTGTGTACATTTCAAAGCATTTAATTTTCTAGTTAGTATTTTATATGATTTTCATAAGCATTATTTACAATATGTGAGATGAAATGATAAGACGTTTCTACATTACAGAAATGGTAGATGCAGAAATACAGGATTAAATGAATGATTAAGGCTAACACATGCATTCATTTTGACTGTGGCTATGCCATTTCTGGAATATAGATACTGTAATCTTTTCCTACACAAGTTATCTTACACACTTATAATGGGTACCAGCCTTTAGTCATAATTCAAAATGTGTGAGATAATATGTGACATAAATGGCAGAGTGTATTGCAGTGCTTATCTTCTTTCAGGTCTCCAGCCGCCCAGTCACTCATTCTGTTTATTTCTGCAGTGTGTGCCCACCCTGCACTGCCCTGCCCTGTTTGTTGACCAGCATAGGATAATGGGTGCAGGGTATGCACACGGGCCTCTCAGAACAGGAGGCCCTGTGGCCCATACTCTGCACCAAAGTCTATATTTTTACAATAAATATGCATATGAACCAGGCAGCTCATATGCTTTTTTTCTTTTTTTCTATATGCAGGGGAGGAGTGCCGTGGGGTGGTGGTGGAGGTCTCAGGGGATGGGGGGGGAGCCATGTACAAATCCTGCACAAGGGCCCCATCACTTCTTAAAATGCCCTTGTTGACCAGCCCACCCTTTTATTTTCTTCTTCACACTGCACTAGGTCTGAGCAGAATATATATTTATACATATGAAATATCTACTGTAGGCCATTTGCTTAATGAATATATCGTACTAAACATGTTTGTTTGTGTGTGTATGTATATGTATATGTATGTATGTATATGTATATGTGTGTGTATGTATGTATATGTATGTATGTATATGTATATGTATGTATGTATATGTATATGTATGTATATGTATATGTGTGTGTATGTATGTATATGTATATGTATGTATGTATATGTATGTATATGTATATGTGTGTGTATGTATATGTGTGTGTGTGTATGTGTGTGTGTTTCAAGTCATCCAACTTCCCCCCTTGCATATCCTTAGCCTTCCAGTATGCCCTCTCTTGTCTGTCTCCAGCCTTTAATTATGCCTCTTTTTGTCTTTCTCCACCCTTCCAATATGCCCCCTCTTTCTCCAGCTTTCTAATAGGCTCCCTCTTTCTCCAGCCTTCCAATATGCCTCCTCCTGTCTTTCTCCAGCCTTCCAATAGGCGCCTTTTGTTTTCTGCAGCCTTTCAATCTCTAACCTATCTTTATAAATGTCAGCAGTTGATGCTCACACCCTGTCGAGGGTCCACCAATCACACAGGAAAGGCAATAGGGATGATACACAAAAATAAGTCCAACACACATCCCAATTCCAAATTGTAAATGTCCACAGGTCTAATGTCCTTGGTAATTGCAATCCTCACTTCAAGCTTCCTGATGGAGAGGTCTTTGATACAAAGTTAGAATGTAATCCTTCAAAGAGGCAACAAACTCTTACACCCAGGGTATACAGATGCAGTAGTCAGGCCTGGTTGGAGAGATGAGACTCCAACACCAGAATCCACAGTTCCACTTGAACAACTTTCAACTCATTCTCATGTTACCTGTTTTACCTTACAGGGAATAGGTCCTAGATAAGGGGGACAGCCTTTACTGTCTTGTCAGAGGGGTTGCAGACTATTGGCTACTTCTTAGCTAGGTGACAGATGTCAGAACAGACAGAACCTAGACTCACTACACACTGTCTATCCTAGATGATCCCCTGCTGTGATGCTTCCAAGAAGTCTGGCCTGGTATTAGGGCAAAACACTTGATGTTGATAACTTCTGGTCTCTGCAAGATCTCAGTTGGGGACCAGCCACTCCCAGAGTCAACCCCTTACAAGCTTTTTGAGCCAGAACTAGCCCTCAGATAATTAACACTTCCTGCAGAGAGTGGAACTACAGTCCCCCCTCATCAATATCCTGTAACTAGCTTTAACTTAACAATCACAGCAGACATTACACACACTGGTCCCGATACAGATATCTGAGCAAATGGTATAACATCCTGCGTGCCATACTTGTATGCTGTAATTAATGTTTTGGTACTTTCAATCCACATGCACAACAGGACATCTGAATGGAAAGTAAATAACGGCACGTGGTGTATGGGCACAATGCAGCAAGTTCTCTGCTGCTACGTCTCCAAATACGTTCTGCAAGTACTGGGTTGTATAATGTGATTGAAATTGTTGCAAACTCTTATAAATAAAATGGAAGCATTAGTTGTAGTGTTTATGATCTAAAGTAATAAAAACATTTAATTAAAATAATTAATTTACGTGAATTATAAGGGCACAGTCGTGTCCTTATATTAAGGTTGACTATTCTAAACAGCATTCTGCCACTGACTTTCTGTCGGGTGGGGTATGGTGTTTGTGGGGCTATATCTCTAGAAGTGTTTTACACATTAAGATGAAATTTTCATATGTAGAGAATTGTCTCCTGGTGCCGCATTCCAAATTTTATAGAAAAAAAATGAAAAATGACAAAACTGGAACAGGTTAAAATGGAAAATAGTGCATTTTTTTCTACTTCCTGTTTTGAAAATCTACATTGTATTGTCATAGTTTTAGGAAGGCAGAACTAAGGGTAGATGGGGTCTTTTCACTAGCTGTTTTTTGTGAGATTTTAGAGAAAATTTAAGTTTATTTACAATTTAGGAAACGTGCCCCATTATAGACATAATACCAGGGGCGTGTGCAGACCCCCACACGGGCCCCCCTCCTCCTCCTCAGACCCCCCCCTCCCAAGACGGGCCCCCCTCTTCTTCTTCTCAACCCCATCCATATCTATACAAACGGAGACGGTCTCCAGCAGTCTTCCATTCCCAACAGTGCACTGCGCAGCTTCACGCTCTGCAAACAGAAGAGGAGCATGAGGCTGCGCAGTGCACGCACGCCTGACATCCCCATGTGACACCCGCGCGCAGTGCACTGTTGGGAACGGAAGGCTGCTGGAGACCGTCACCGTTTGTACAGAAATAGGTGGTACTGGGATCTTCCATTGGGTGCAGGGTGAGTGCCACGGGCGGCCCCCTTGTCTGCGGGGGCCCGTGTGCAATGCACACTCTGCACCCATGGTAGATACGCCACTGCATAAGACATGAGATTTCATAGCGTTGCACATGTCAAGTGAGAGCCAACTGCTGGGTGTACACAAAATGCCTTCCCATGAGAGGAGCAAGATGGCCGACTTCTATCGCCACATTTTCCTCTGTGTGCTGGAGGAGAATTCAGTCATAATAACTCCTCCTGGGGGTGGGGGGTTTGGGGTTAAGTGGGACTCACTGTAGAAATATGAGTTTTTAGTTTGCTTTAATAAAACATTTATTAGCTCCAAACGGCTGTGTGACAGGAATCTCCAACCCCCCCAGTGACGTCATAATTTATTCACCGCACGAGCCTGGGGGGTGGGAGATTTAAATCAGAGCCTGTTAGAAGCGACTAGAGAGCGAGTCCGTGTCAAAGAAGCGTTAGTTCTCCCCAGCAGTATTAATCACAAATCTAAATAAAGGTCAGCGTTATATTCTACTCATACTCAGCCCTGAGATTTCTTTACTCCTTTGCTGGAATATCTATTTACTCTACACACAGTAACCCACATACAGCTCACTAGAGTAAATAGATAATCCAGCACAGGAGCAAAGAAATCTCAGGGCTTAGTATGAGCAGAATAGTGTAACGCTTAACTTTATTTATTTATTTATTTATGTGATTAATGCTGCTGGGGAGTGAGAACTAATGCTTCATTTAGACGGTTAGGAAGTCTTCTCCTCCGCAGCTACCTGTCATCTGACAGATGCTGCTGTGACTCCAAGCTCAGCGTCATTCAGTGAGCAGGGAGCCACAGAGAAGAGAAGAACAAGAGATTCAGTGTCCGGGAAAACCAGCAGAGGTGAGGTAAGTGGAAACCTTTAAAGACATACAAGGAGGGGGGGCTGCATTTATACAAGAGATATACAGGGGAGGGGTTGTATTCATACCTGAATCCAGGGCCGTAACTAGGGGTGTGCGACAAAGGCTGCCGCACAGGACACCAAGCTTAAGGGGGGGCACCAGTGATTTAATATTTTATGTTAAGTTGGAATTATGGGTTGGAGGCACCTTTTTTACTTTTTGCCCCAGGCGCTAAAATATTTTATTACGACTCTGCCTGAAACATAGAAGGGGGGAAGCTGCATTCATACCTGAGACATACAAGGGGGGGGGGGCTGTATTCATACCTGAAACATACAAGAGATGGCTGCAATACAAGGGGGCTGCATTCATACCTGAGACATACAAGGCGGCACTGTTTTCATACCTGAGGCATACAAGGGGGGGCTGCATTCATACCTGGGACATACAAGGGGGGTTTTATTCATACTTGAGACATACAAGAGAGGGCTGCATTCATACCTGAAAAATACAAGAGGGAAAGCTGCATTCATACCTGGGACTTGCAAGAGGGGGCTGCATTCATACCTGAGACATACAAGGGGGGACTGTATTCATACCTGAGGCATACAATGGAAGGGCTGCATTCATACCTGAGGCATACAAAGGGGGCTGCATTTATACCTGAGACATACAAGGGGGGACTGTATTCATACATAAGACATACAAGGGAGGGTTGCATTCATACCTGAGACATACAAGGGAGAGCTGCAATAATGATTGGGACATACAAGGGTGTCTGCAGTGATGTTTGGGACATACAACAGTGTTGCTGACATTTAAGAACTTCCATCCGGGAGATCCGGGAGGGACACCATTGATGTAAATCACGTAATGAATCCCAGCACCTTGACTATCAATTACCCCTTTTGGGGTTTCATATGGATGGGGGTGGGGCTTGATGATGCATCATCAGGTCCCTCCCTGTCCCTAGCAACACTAGTAAACTAGTGTTGCCAGGCAGGGGGGTAGGACTTGAGGCTGTGGTTTCATGGAAACCACAAGCCTCAAGTCCCTTGCGGGAGATTTGTCGGCTCTCCCGGGATACTGGGAGAACTGATCGAATTTCATGAGTCGCACGGACATTCATGGATTGTCGGCAACTATGAAAGGGGGGCTGCAATAATGATTGGGATATAAAAGGGGGTCTGCAGTGATTATTGGGACATAAAAGGGGGTTGCAATGATTGATGAGAAAAAAAGGGGTCTTAGAGAATGGCTGGGACAACTATGTAAACATAAATACATATAGGTTGTGTGTATGTTATTGTAATTTAAAGATGTCATTTTTATTTTGCTACTTTGTCATTACTATTGCCATTATGTTGAAAAGGCTAAATAATGCTTTACAAGTTACAGTACAAAAAACATTACTAGGTGTTATATGGAGGAGGTCCATGGGGGTTACACCATGAGTTACCACAATGGGTGACACCCTAGTGACACCACTGAACCTTGGTATATAAAAAACGATAAATGCCCATTTTAATCATCTGTAGCATACATTGCAGTGTAAGGCCATAGTTAATATGGATGTGGGGCCCTGTTGCAAACGGCCCTATTTCGATAGGGCCGTTCGCTCCCAGCCAGTTCCGAATTGGCTGGGAAATTGATTGCTTCTATTACCCTAACACCCCTTTCCCCGTAGCCTAACCCTAACTCTGCCTTCCCTGCAGACTGACCCTAACCCTCCCATCCCCGTAGCCTAACCCTAAGTCTCCCTTCCCCACAGCCTGATCCTAACCCTAACCCTCCCCTTCCATGGCCCTAACCCTAAGCCTCCCTTCTCCAGAGCCTAACCCTAACCCTCCCCATAAGACTAAAAGCCCACGGAGAGGTCTCCTGCAGCAGTTCCGGTGGCGCTTCTGAAAATGATATTTGACTCCCACCGGTTCATACACCGGACTCCCACCGGTTCATACACATATGCACTTTAATTTGTGTCATAGGGCCTGATCCAGACCTACGCAAATAATACGCCCTTGTGCGTAGCGTATTTATGCCAGCGTACCTACAAAGCACTCCCCTAGGCACTCCCCTCAGTCGTCCGTATTTATGCCATCTTACGCCGACCAAACCCTACCCTAACTTTTCTGTGAGTAACCGCGGGCGTCCGTAGCATCCATGCGTATTTACAATGCTTAGCACGCCCATACTGTATTTGTACCCGTAACGGGTTTCGTGTGGCTGGCATGCCCCTTTGTGCGTTGTTACAAAGCTGGTATGCTCAAGGCCCATACGCTCAGCGTTTCTTTGCAAACCATCTGCCACGCACATGTGCAGTAAGTACAAATGGGCGCTTTTACGCTTACGATAGGTGTAAAAACACGGGCAGGCGTGGGTCTGGATCGGCCTCATATTCACTAACATAACAAACATATCAATGTAAATGCACTAGAACTAAAGTGTAATAAAAAAAAAATATTACTAGACCATCAAATATATATATTTACATAAGGTGCTGTGAGTTTATAATATTTTTCACAGAAATATAGCACAGGGAGAATCTGATCACTGCAATAGTAACAGGTGTACTCTACTGTTAATGGCTTCATTTGAGAAGGGTATTAGAGCTGTATCAGGCTTAGAGTTAAATTTCCCACCCCTGGTACCATTACATAATTTATTCTCTGCACTGAGATGGAGATTTGAAGCTGGACTTTTGATGGCTCGGTCAGGCTGTTACGACACTCCGGGTTTACCTGGCTGAGATCCGGAGTGGTCGTAGAGAAGAGAGCGAACTGGAGTGACGCCCCGGGTTTACCTCGGGGAGAACCAAGGCGGTCACAAAAGAAGGGGAGGTAGTGACCGAGCCGACTGCCGGGGCACGGAGACTTTACTATCGGGTGGATTTCACCAGAGCCCCTGGTGGTGGGGATGGATTTGGCTGCGCCCCAATAGTCTGGACGTGCCCCGTTGAACCAGGCTCGCAGAGGAGAAACGGAAACCCGGAGTGAACCCCACACCGAAGAGACGGGAGCAGTAAGGTAAGTGGGAGTAACGTCAGACCGGAAGGGACCGGACTGAGACGGACTACGATCAACACTAAACAAGTAACGACGGACGGAAGATAGTTCACGGGACTGGACAAGACGGACTAGGGCTCGCACACTCGCAGACATACAGCGAGCCCCCCGGAGGGGTAACATCGACTAACACTCCAGGAAAGGTATAGGTAAGATGGGTAGGTACACACACTAAGGAGGGAGAGTGAGGGCGAATACACAGTAGGTACAAATGGAGGCGAGGAGAAAGCAAGGTAAGTGGGCAAGCAACGGTCAGATCACTAGGCTAGGCTGGAAGCAAAAGCACTAGGCACACAAAGGAAATAGCAGGTCACAGGTCTGACGGGCAGAGACTATAACCGGCGCCAGACTGCACAAAGGAGGGTGCTGATAAAGGAGTGGATGAGCCCTAATTGGCCAGGGCAAAGGTCCAGCCCCCTGAATGGTGATGCGTCCCCCTGGCGACGGGGAACGCACAACAAAACGGCATGCACGTGGGACGCGCGCTCAGGAGAGAAGCGGCGCCCACGTGGTAACCAGGGAAGCGGTAACCAAGGCAGCCGTCGGGTCAAGAGAGTCCCTGGATGAATAATACAGCAGCCGCAGCAGAGGAGAGAACTGCTGCGGCCAGCGTGCAGGCGCCCGTGGTGGTTACCAAGGAAGCGGTAACCACGAAGGCCGTCGGGCAGGGGAATCCCCGAAGTGAGTATCAGCAGCCGCAGCAGGTGAGAGAACTGCTGCGGCTAGCGTAACAGTTCCTAGAAAAAGGAAAAGGCTCAACAGAGTCGAGGTGGCTTACAAAGCCATGACAGCTGTCATGTTTGACCAGTTGTTCGAAATGGACAGAGTGATGCAGCATCAGGAGGAGGCCCGCATGAAGTCCTATTTTGAACACGAGCGTCAGCTGCACCAATCCTTTCTTGACCGCATCACTGATATTAATAGAGAGAACAGGGAGGCCAACATGGCATTCATGCGCGAGATGTTAAATTCTATGCGGAGCAGCAACAATGCCCCCGCGCCTCCAAACCCACCCCCGCCTCCAACTCCAGCTGCCTGGGATGGCGGAGCTGATGCGCAAATGTGGCATGAAGAAACCCACGGTGACAACAGAGGTCGCGACTATGCAGAAATGCTTGAAGATTATGGGTCAAGTAACCAACCAGCATACAGTGGTGCGCCGCAACAACGGCCATGTGGTGCGCAACAGCGCAGTTCAACAATGAATCCGGCACCCTTGCCTGCCACACCCGCTAAGCAGTACAGCAATGTACACTTTACCCATCACCACCAAAGCGCCTTAACACCGCATCAGCCTCCATTCTCTGGTGCTCCGGGCCCCTTGCCTTCCTTCCAGCCGCAACAACCTCCTACACCTGGACATCACAATACTTCTGGCTACACTGGCATGCGCCATCAAGCGCACAACCCAAAACACTCACCTGATGTTAATTTACAGGACATCACATATTGTCAACTGTAGGTTTGCGATAGGTAAAGTGTTTGGCCACTGGTTGCTCTGAGGGTTTCCCTGCCATTGCCGCTCGTATAGCCGATCTATGGAGGGCCATCCTTTCCTTGAACTGGCGGTTGGTCTTGCCTATATAGTGGAGTCCACACGGGCATGAAATCATGTAGATCACGAATCTCGTTGTGCAGCTTACTCGGTGTTTTATGCTGTATTTCCTGCCGGTGTAGGGATGATGAAACGACACACACTGCTCCATATATCTGCAGGTGGTACAGTTTGGACACCTGTAGCAACCTAATTTGGTGGTGACTATATGTCGCTGTGTCACATCCGTGCGGACTAGTTCATCCTTGAGGTTCTTCCCTCTTTTGTAACTCGGCATAAGTTGTACATTGGCCAATGATTTAAGATTGGAGTCCTCCTGGACTATCGGCCAGTATCTGTTCATAGATTTTTTGATGGCAGTGTGTCGCTCTGTGTACGTATGCACAAATGGAAGTTTGTTTTGTGTAGCTCGCTTTAATTTGGGTATCAGGGTCTCTTCACGGGGAATATCCATCACCTTTTGTATATCTTTGCTCAATGCTTCTCTCTGGTAGCCCCTTTGTTCGAACTTTTTGCTCATGAGCTGCATATGCTGTTTAGCTGTCTCTTGGTCGCTGGTGATCCTACGTACTCTCAAAAATTGGGAGTGGGGGAGAGCATATTTGAGTGTTGCTGGGTGGAATGAAGAGGCTTGTAGTAAAGTATTTCTGTCAGTTGGTTTTTGATATATTTCTGTCTGTAATCTATTTTGTTCAACCTTGACAACCACATCAAGAAAATGAATCTGCTGTTCATTAATATCATACGTGAATCTGATTGTCGTCTTGTTGTTGTTTAGTTCGGTGATAAGATTCAGGAAGGATTGTACGTCTGATTTCCATATTATGAACATGTCGTCGATGAAACGTGCGTACATGTGTGCTCCTTGTGTGAATCTCTGATCTTGAAATAGATACTGCTCTTCATATTCATTCATAAAAATATTTGCAAACGACGGGGCCACATGTGACCCCATCGCGCATCCCGTCTTCTGCAGGAAGTATTCACCATTGAACATGAAATAGTTCTCAGTTAGCGTTCTTTCTAAAAGTTTGATAAGGAGTTGGATATTCATCCCTGAGTATTCCTGATCTTTAAGGAGATATTTCTCCACCGCTATTAGACCTTCTCGGTGCGGGATACATGTGTATAGACTTTTAATGTCTACAGTAATAAGTGTACAACCTTTAGGTATTTCTTGCAATGCTATAATTTTATTGATGAAGTCGGTAGTATCCTTGATGTAGGATCTACCCCTTTGTACTGTTGGTTGAAGTTGACTGTCAAGGTATTTGGAGACATTTTGGTATAGGGAATTCCTGGCCGAGATTATCGGTCTCCCCGGTGGTCTAGTGGCGTCCTTGTGGATCTTGGGGACAGTATAGAAACAAGGGGTTATGGGGTGGTTCATCAGCACCTGCACTTGGTGACGGGTAAAAAGGAACAAACTGGATCATCTAGAGCCTAACATGGCTGAAGATGCGACCCTTCTGAACCTAACACGTTTGGCAATCCCATTAGATGAAGTGATCTCTTTTTCAGAAGCAGAAGCTGAAGAGATATTATGCACGGAGACACTAGCGGACATAGGAGGGGTAGACACCAATGAGGATATCTACCGAGAACTAACAAGGTTAAAGAAAAAAGAAATTGATGCTTTATATCATGCCATCACACTGTCTGAGTACCATCAGGAAAAACGCATCCCACGAGGGTTCAGAATACGCAATGTACCATCCATAGGAAGGCAATGCCCAGAATTCTGCAGGAAGTGGATAGGGGTATTGAACAAATGCTCAATGGACCTGATGTTACTCGTGGTAGAACAATCTAAAAAAGATGTAGCCAAATATAAAGTTAAAATTGAAGAACTGGAACAGACTAAATTAATGGCCCTACAGGCGGACAAAGACACAGACTGGATACAGCGGATCAAGTCCCAGGTGGAAACACATAAGAATGAATTAATCAAATATAAGAAAGAAAAGAAGCTTACGGTAATTGGGGATTACAGAGACATGAGAGTTTACAAATGGCTGAACGGCATGGATAATCCACGGAAGAGACCACAAAGGAGAAGGTTTCCTAATAGCAAGCAACACATGTCAGATACAGCAACATCACAGAGTGAAACAGATAACGAATCGCCCTCCACTAGTGAGTTTAAATCTACACAGAGACCCCCTTTAGGGGTACGCACCCGCTCCAAGCCAGATCCCGGACCATCAGGAGGGGCGGCCAGGGGAAGAGGGGCCATAATTCAGAAGAAACAGAGGATTTAGTCTTCAACCTCTCTTCAAGGATTTTGACCGCAGATGAACAACGGCTATTGAATAAAGGACTTAGCTTCGTACCCACCACACGCCACAGAGATTTGGATTAGAGGGTGGATACACACCGACTACAAAGGAATCTGAAACTTAAGGAATTCTTTCAGAGTTCCCCTCCCACCAACGAACCCATAGGTCTCAAGAAAAAATCATCATTTGAACCCCATTCCACCAACATGGCCATCAAAACTTTTACCAGAGTATTGGAACACAGTGCGACCAAGAAAAACTCTACTAAAATGTATTCTAACCTCACCACGCAAGAGAAAAGGGCACTAGCAAATCTCAAGGCGGATAAAAATCTCATAATTCGCCCAGCGGATAAGGGAGGGGCTATAGTCCTGATGAATCGGCAAGACTACCTTGATGAAGCCTACTCGCAGTTAAGGGACACGAATACATATAGTATATTGACCACAGATCCCACCACCCAGTACAAAGCTTCATTGGATAGCATGCTGAAACAAGCTGAGGATGAACATCTTATAACGAAACAGACAGCAGAATATATGCGGATGGACCACCCCATTACCCCTTGTTTCTACACTGTCCCTAAGATCCACAAGGACGCCACTAGACCACCGGGTAGGCCGATAATCTCGGCCAGAAATTCCCTATATCAAAATGTCTCCAAATACCTTGACAGTCAACTTCAACCAACAGTACAAAGGGGTAGATCCTACATCAAGGATACTACCGACTTCATCAATAAAATTATAGCATTGCAAGAAATACCCACAGGTTGTACATTAATTACTGTAGACATCAAAAGTCTATATACATGTATCCCACACCGAGAAGGTCTAATAGCAGTGGAGAAATATCTCCTAAAAGATCAGGAATACTCAGGGATGAATATCCAACTTCTCATTAAACTTTTAGAAAGAACACTAACTGAGAACTACTTTATGTTCAACGGTGAATACTTCTTGCAAAAGACGGGATGCGCGATGGGGTCACATGTGGCCCCGTCGTTTGCAAATATATTCATAAATGAATATGAGGAGCAGTACTTATTTCGAGATCAGAGATTTATACAAGGAGCACACATGTACGCACGTTTCATCGACGACATGTTTATAATATGGAAATCAGACGTACAATTCTTTCTGAACCTTATCACCGAACTAAACAACAACAGGACGACCATCAGATTCACGTATGACATCAATGAACAGCAGATTCATTTTCTTGATGTGGTCGTTAAGGTCGAACAAAACAGATTACAGACTGAAATATATCAAAAACCGACTGATAGAAATACTTTACTGCAAGCCTCTTCATTCCACCCAGCAACACTCAAGTATGCTCTCCCACACTCCCAATTTTTGAGAGTACGGAGGATCACCAGCGACCAAGAGACTGCAAAACAGCATATGCAGCTCATGAGCAAGAAGTTCGAACAAAGGGGCTATCAGAGAGAAACACTGAGTAAAGATATACAAAAAGTGATGGACATTCCCCGTGAAGAGACCCTGATACCCAAATTAAAGCGAACTATACAACATAAACTTCCATTTGTGCATACGTACACAGAGCGACACACTGCCATCAAAAAATCTATGAACAGATACTGGCCGATAGTCCAGGAGGACTCCAATCTTAAATCATTGGCCAATGTACAACTCATGCCGAGTTATAAAAGAGGGAAGAACCTCAAAGATGAACTAGTACGCACGGATGTGACACAGCGACACACTGTCACTACTAAAGTAGGTTGCTTCAGGTGTCCAAACTGTACCACCTGCAGATACATGGAGCAGTGTGTGTCGTTTTGTCATCCTTATACCGGCAGAAAATACAGTATTAAACACCGAGTAAGCTGCACAACGAGATTCGTGATATATATGATTTCATGCCCGTGTGGACTCCATTATATAGGAAAGACCAACCGCCAGTTCAAGGAGAGGATGGCCCTCCATAGATCGGCTATACGAGCGGCAGTGGCAGGGAAACCTTCAGAGCAACCGGTGGCCAAACACTTTGCGTTGTGCAAGCACAGTTTGGCATCCCTAAGATATAAGATCATAGATCATGTTCCCGTACCAAACAGAGGAGGAGATAGAAACAACATGCTCTTGAGATGTGAAACCAAATGGATAGTTGAATTAAGGACACAGGTTCCGTGGGGCCTTAACGAAACAGTTAACTACGCATGCTTTCAATAACTGCAGTCCCTTAGTCATTTAAGATAAAATTACTAGTTCGGGACTATCGCTACAGACTTCTAAGCTTATGGGAACCAACAGGTAGTAGCACAGGCTCGAAAGATTACGACATTCAGGCCAGCTACAATATTAAATATTAAAATTCTATAAATATTAAAATTCTATTTGTATTTTCCGCATGATACATTCCAGTGACAGCGTTCTTTTTTACAAACATTGATGTTTTCATGTTTTCATATTTTCATGTTTTCATATTTTCATGTTCTTATGCACAAGTAACAGCATATATTAAATTATCTTGTCCAGCACCGTGGCTGTATCACTTAGACCCCTCACAGATTACGAGCACGGGGCCCATCAGTACACGTGGCTAATGTTTATTATGTGTTTTGTTTACAGTCACCTAGGCAACTGAGGATCCCCGTCCCGGATACGTTGCTCCATCCGGCGCACACGCACAGGTCACTTCCTATGCGCGGGACGAGGGCCCGCCAGCCAGCCTCATTGAGCGGGAGGGTGATGGGTAAGTTCTTTACATTAATAGTCTATATAAGTGTGTTTTATGTCTGTACAATTTGCCCTGATGAAAGCACAATAAAACAGTGCTGAAACGTTGGTACACGGTTTTGTACAAGCGACTTGGAGTCTTTTTGTTTACCTAAGTGAAAATCTCAGAGTGCCGTCCCTACTCGACAGTATATATATATATATATATATATATAGCAGCATGCTAGGGTTTAATTGCATGCTGCCGAATACTTTTTTAGTGTTTGGGAGGCTTTTTAACCTTTTTATCAATAATGATAGGTGCTTGACAAAGCAAAATGAGTGCCGATTTCAATGAAATCGACACCAACAGCCATGCGATTTTTTTCTCATGCGATTTTAAGGCAAATCTCTAGCGATTTATTAAATCCCTCCTTAGTAAATCCAGAGATTTCTATGTGCACCAAGCTAAAAATCGCAAGAGCGATGTAAAAAATTTAGATTTTTAAAAATCACAAACTCTGTCAATTTTGGCCAACATTTCCCTTAGTAAATACTTCGATTTGAAAATCGCTATTAAACACAACCCACCTCTGGTGATTTGGAGCAAATCGACTTTAGTAAATCCGTCACATAATGGTTTTTTTTATATAACTCTATGGGGAGCCCATTTACCCCTGGTGCTTTTCTGTTTGGAATGGAGGAGATAGCCTCAGCCACCTCTTTTTCAGTAAATGGTGCATCTAAACATTCCCTACTAGCCCCCGTAAGCCTTGGAAGGGTTAGCCCCAACAAATATTCCCCCCGTTCTTAGTCAGAGTAAGCAACCTTACTAGCATAAACCATTATATAATACTCAGCAAAAGCACTCGCTATTTCTGGCAGCAGAGTTTTTTTCCCCTGATCCAGTGATAATGCAAGAGACATTTGTTGTCCCAGTTTCTGCCCTAGCCATTCTAGCCAAAAAGGTATTACCTCTATCCGCTAAACTGAGTGTGGGAAGAGAACAGTAGCTGGTGCTTGGATTTATCCTCTAGTAAATCTGACCATGCTTTCTTGGCTACCAAGCTAGCCTATCACTGTCCAATTTGGATAAGATGCTGCTTCTAGTTCTCCTGATCTTTTCTCTAATTCGGCTTCCTGCTCCCCTGCCAACCTCTTAAACATGTTCACAATGTGAATTAATGTCCCACGCAAATGTGCTTTGAATGCGTCCCACAATATTGGAGTCATCATAGTGCATACATTGTCAGCAAAATACCCCTTCCAACTTTCCACCAAATCACATCCCCATCCCAACCTGGTCAACCAAAAAGGGCTAAATCTCCAGAATCTTTGACAAGTCGTCACTTTAGTATGCATTACTACTATCAGAGGGGCATGATAACCCTGTGTGTTTTATATTCAATATCCATGAGGTGTTTATTTAAAGATGGTGAGACTAGAGCTAGATCTATTCTAGAGAATGAGTTATAGGACACTGAGAACCAAGAATATTAGGATGTAGCACCTGTCATGCATCCTGTAACCCCATTGCCCGCACTAAACGTGAGAACGTCGTCTCAGACCTCTCAGCCTGAGTTTCCTCTCCCTCACGCCATCTATCAGCCTGTATGTTCATTACATAATTAAAGTCACCCATGCAGATCACAGGGGTATCAGGAGCCATAGCCATGAATTCTCCACAGAGCTTCGGTATACTTGCATTATAGGGCGGCAGTACATAACCTGCTAAAATAAGCATGGCTTGCATGTTAATATTTACATTTTAGAATACATAGCAGCCCAGGGGATCCACTTGCGAGCCTTTAACAACACAGTATATCCTTTCTATGTAAGAGAATCGAGACCCCTCTAGAAGAAGCAGTATGGAAGGAATGAAACGTCTGTCCCAACCAGGGCTTTTTAATACTAAGCAACTGCGATCCCTTAAGGTGTGTCTCGACAAGGAAAACCACATCTGGATCATATGATTTTATACTAACACCCTCTTTATTTTGTTATTCAGGCCTCTAACATTCCACGTCAGTAATTTTAAAGGTTTTGGCTGCCCCATTTTAGCTATCGGCATTGAATGTTATATGACTCAGGCATTGTACCAAAAACATTTCATGGCATTCATGGATTTTTGGTACCATACATTGAAAAACCAATCAATATGACCCCACTTGATACTTATAGACCATCCCCCATCAGGTAGGCAAAGATAGGGAACATAACAAGGAATACAATAAAACCCTCCCACTCCCACCTGGTATAACCTCACCCCAACAAAGGTATACTTTATAAAGACCCCCAACATTACCTCAGTTACCTGAGCCCCCCAATCTCTACCCACTAACTCTCAGGTACTATCCTTTCTTTCTATCCCAACTGTGTTCTAGCAATAACAATACTTATAACCTATGCATTCAGGGCCGGATCAAGGTTTGTGGGGGCCCCTGGACAACTAACTTGTGGGGGCCCTTGCCAATAAAATAAGCATGCAATGAAATTAGCATAGGAGCAGCTACGGAGCCGGGATGGGCGAAGTACGATTGTGAGATCGTTAGTGTGTGAGTAGGGACAGGTTCCTGCTTTTCAGCATAGGTGGTTGCTTTTTCCATTTATTTTTTTAACTGCTTTTTAGATATTTAATTATTCTGTACCTATTGAATGTATCCTTGTGATCATACAGTATCAATTTCATATGTAGCAGTGGAGAAACCTTGGGCTGGTATTTTAAATTTTGTAACATTTTTGTATATAGTAATCATTCTTAAAGAGATATATGTCAATAAAATTTGTATAACCATTGATTGTTTGAGGACACTTTTGTAATTGTTAATTACACTTTTGTAGTGGTATTACTGACTCAAGTTCATCTTGAGTATTTTTTGTGAGTCAATAAAATATTTTAAATGGTATACTGGCAATCCAGGACGGCAGCTACTACAGAGATCATAGAACAGCTAGTAGAAAGCACATAACACATGCTTATTTTTACTACCTAAAACAGTTAGATACTGTTTTAGCTAGTTGAAATAAACCTGTGTAATATGTTTATTCTTCTGCTGTGGCTGCTTCAGGGACATTGGGCCTGATCCAGAGCTACGGCCGCCGTCGCTAGTATGGCGGCCGTAACTATAATGCGCATGCGCCGGGCAGATGTTGCCCGGCGTCACTATGGTCCATAGTAGCGCCGTAGGGACGCTGGAGGGGACGTCCTCCGGCATCCCTACGCTCACGTTAGTGCTGGTGGGCGGGTGGAGGTAAGTAAATGAGGGTGGGGGGGCGTGCTAAGCGGCCATACCCTCCTGTGCAAGCGTATGGCCCCTTCCTTACGCCGGCTGAAGTTAGGGTAGCCTTCAGCCGGCGTAAGGGAGAGTTAATACACTCCCACAAGGGGGAGTGTCGGGCCAGAGCAGCGATGTTACGCTGAGCGCTACAGCGCTCAGTGTAACATCGTAGCTCTGGATCAGGCCCAATGGGCCTGATCCAGAGGTACGCCGATGCGCTGTGCTTACTAAA